>JAXCLR010012913.1:0-30067 GCA_035584095.1 Annona squamosa | reverse complement strand
TAGTTTGTATAGAAAAATGTGAAAAAATAATTAAAAAATAGAGTAATTATAGAGAGTGAAAAGTTTTAGATTGAAAAATTTTAGTTAACACTTTTTTACCTTAAACAGACACACCAGTAATGGATATGAAAAAGGTATAATGGAAAAAAATTGAAAAAATAGATGAGATGGTTAAAAATGTAAAAAGAAAATAATTTAAATATAAAAATTAAAATTAAAATTAAAATAATTAGATAATTAACGAAGTTGGATTCTTGCCTTTCCCTTGTTGTTATTACATTCTCAGCATCCAATGCACTCCCCTAAACAAAATTTTGAAAGCATGAGAAGCGAGGGCGGATCCACGTATTCCACGCAAATTTTAAAAATATCAGTTTATATATATATATACGGAGTATTATATTTTCCTAGGTTGCCTCACTATAAAAATTATTGCCACAAATAGAATTTATTTCAACTACTATAAAATTACAAGGTCTCTTTGTCTTTTTTTTTTTGGTTAATTAGAGTGATATTCTCTTTGAATCTCGAAAACTTAATTGATAATTAAATATAATCTTACTGGTAATCAAAACAGTGAACATCTAACAAGCAAATATTGCATGCTTTTTAATTTTTAGAATTAATTATTAGAACTTATTAGTAGTGGCATTTTGATGATGAATTTTTATCATTTTTCTTTTTTACATATTCTCTTTCTTTTATTGCTGTTATGGCTTTCATAACTTTACCGCAAATTTTATTTTAGAAATTTGTTTGATGTTCAGCCACTAGATATATGGATTTTCTTTTTAGTTTTTCCCTCTTTCCTTTCCTATTTTGCATATTTGAAATATCTTCTTTTTTATGTCAATATCTCTTTTTGAATTAAATTTGTTTAAAGATAATAAATTGATAGTTATATTTGTTTAACTCTTATATAGAAACTTGATTTTAAATTTATTAATTTTCATTTTCTGTTACCCTTATTTGATTATCTGAATATGAGATTTTACATGTGGTTGATACAAGATTTTATTTTTTTTGAAAAGAAGATTTTATTTTTAATTTGTAGATGGAATAAAAATAAAAATATATGCCTAAGTATTGCCACTATAAGATATAAATATGAGTAGTTGTGATATAAATATTGCAGGTATATAAAAATATAAATATATTTAAAAATAGTAATATCTAATCATGTATCCTCTTTAATTTTAAAAAGTTGTATTTATCATATATTTTTTAATTTTTTATTCATGATATTGTCGGGGGTCATCTGTTTATAAATAATTAATATTAATCAGTTCAATTATAAAATAATAACGATTTAATCTAGTGAGAATATATTACAATATATTAATTACAAAAAATTTTATATTTGCTTTTAAATTAACGGTAATACAAATTATATTTTGGCATTTTTTAAATTTAAGTGTTGTAATCTCATTACTGTAAATTTAGAATGAGGATGGTGTTAACAATATATTTAAAATTTTTAAAAATTATGTTTTAACTTTTTCCTAAGATAAAGAGTGACAAAAATATTTTTAAAATTTAAATTTTTTAGAAATAAAAAGTAAACATTGTGGGCATTTATCAAAGGTCCTGGATCCGCTACTGATGAGAAAATTAACCAAATGGAATTATTATGGGGTGGATTCGGACATGGTGATTGTATATGAAGCAAACAATTGGATTCACTTCCAAATTTTCATAGCAAATCTGGGCAACGCATGATTTCGGCTGAATTTTTGCCAAAATTCTGTAGCAAATTTAGGCGATGCATGATTTCAGCCAAATTTCATATGCCTGGGATTTTGGCTGAGTTACTGTCCAATTTCTACGAACAGTTGGCTTTATTGCCAAATTTCTATAGTGGATTTGAAAAAAAAAATTTCTATAGTGAAATTAGGCGAGGCATGATTTCAACCGAATTTCAGATTGTCAGGAAACGTAATTCATATTGATACAGATCACAATGGAAGTACACATAAAAAAAATAGAATAAAAAACAATACGATCATAGACAAGAAAACAATAAAATTTACGTAAAAAACTCATCAACTAAAGAAGAAAAAACTGTCTTACACATGCTCTTTGGATGTCTCGCACACACCGGTTCTATTGAAACTGATAAATTTATAAATAGGACTCTAATAAGTATTTCCGTAATACTATACGTAATTCTAGTCTCACGTAACTAAAATATGCAGGATACACAATGCAGGATACACAATCTCATTTCTGACAGAACACAAGACACACCTAACATTTCAATTATGCTCATGCTTTTTCTTTATTTATTCTCTTTAATTTATTCAACTCTTTATTTCATTTTTAAGAATCATGTTACTTGCTTTAATTTGGCCATATTAAAATGATTGGATAGAATTTTTAAACGGGACAATATAATAGGGCATTTAGTTCATGTAAAAAAATTTACCATATTAATTGAAAAAATTCAAGAATAAAGAAATTTTCACCTATCTCACTCTCCCCAGCCGCACATTAAAAAGGGAAAGATTTTTTTTTTATTTTGAAAATTTGTAAAAAAAATATCAAAATGATTTCAAAACAATTAAATTTTGGTGTACGAAGTAAATGCAAACGGGCCAATATAAAAATAGGAAGAAAACTTAAAAAATAGGAAGAAATAAATGAGAGAGAGAGAGAGAGAGAGTAAACCCCTAATTTACTTTATGAATTTTAAATTACTATTAGCATGCTAAATAAAGTGGAAGATAAGGTTATATAATTTTAACTAAAATTGTGAAAGTATGATACTATTTAAATAAATAAATAAATAATGATTTATTACTGTGTGAAATTAAAATGAATAAATAAAGCCTGAACTAAATACAAATGAACTTTTGCTATAAATTAATATGTGAATAATATCAAATTAAATTAGATAAAAATTATGGGAATTAGATATATACAAGGTATATATGTATTATACCTAGACTGAAAATTAAAAATAATAAAATGAGGTGACTACTAGTTAAGCTCTATGTCCACCTAAATATAAAAGAATATAGATATTTTATATGACCAAGTGTAAAAGGAAATAATAAAATTTAAGAAATGTATATGTAAAGGTGAGATTGGTTTGTTAAATTGTTTAAATTAACTTTAGAAACAATGGGAGTAAAAATTTAATTTAGTAATGTGATGACTTTATTATATGTTATATACTATTATAATTATTCATGCAAAAAATAATGCATGGACCAATACGACGATCATATAATTTTCAAGTGGAGTCACAAATAAGTAATTAAATAAGTTAGCATGATTTAAATAAAATAAGTAGGTGTTAAGAAGTTTTGAAGAGATGGACGGATAGTGATGTAAGAAGATTTTTAAAACTTTTGTACAACTCACGGGATAAATCCACTTCTATTTAGATAAGAAGAATTCAAATTCGTTGTGTAAAAATAGGGTGGGCGCACGTTTCATAGTTAGACATTTACTATTGCTGTTATCTTTGCTTTTCTAATAATAGTACAGATAAGCAAAAATTAAATTGGCTGAGGAGAGTATTTAACTAGCTGATGGGGGAGGATGTCTCTTGGGGAGACGATTAAATTTTCAAAATTATCATGCAAAGAAAAGGAGAGTTTGTGGGCAGCAAGATTTGGAGCTAAGGTATGTTTAATTTTTACTATTATTATTTTTCATTTTGATTTGTACGGGAAGTTTTTAAATATACAAATTATTTAATAACAGTTAATATATAGTATATGCTATATATGTCAATATATAAACCAAAAGCAGTCAATAATGGACCGGGCGTTCATTTAATATGTTATTGCATATATATGTATTTTTACAAAGGTACATCAACAACAATAAAGTGGACCGGCCATTTATTTTGTATATTATAAATTATAAAAAATGATAATTATCTGGACCATCCGAATATATGATAGAGTACGATTATATAAATTCTACTACATATCAAAATGCATGGGAGGTCGATTAAATGATGATGATGATAATAATAATAATAATAAATATATATTTTTTGGGCAATTACTATGGGTTAATACTAATTGTATGTTTATCAATATAATGGTATATTTTTATAAGACCAACCTGTTATTTATACATAATTGTAAGAAAGAAGAATTGAAGATGGTCTTTATGAATTTATTTGTGAAAGATGACTTTAGAATAAATTCTAATTATTTTACAAATGAATTGGTATGAAATAAGATAAATGAAAATAAACTGGATATCTGAAAAAAAAAATGCGTGTAGAATTTCTGAAACGGAAATTTTACAATAACGCGATATAACATATATATATATATATATATATATTGAATTTTTAGTTAAAGGATATACTGGTATTTGTATATAGGCCATATTGAGCAATCCAAGTATGTGAAATCTATATAATATATTAAGATATCTATTATATAAATAGTCAAAGGTATAAACAGTGGGTGACTATTAGTATAAACATGGTCCGGTTGGAATATGAAGTCCGGAAGCTTTATACTTGGGGTCAACAGTTTATAATTGCATGTAGCCATCCCTGAATTACTATGTTCATCTTTATGGTAGTGATTATATATTAATATATTACTTGTAGATTAAATTTAAAATAGTAAAAAGGGAGAATTTATGTAAATCTGAGTACAATGGACCCGTATATGTTCAGTTATATCTGGCAAATAGAATTAATATATTTAATATATATATATATAATATGGGTGTGGAGAAATAAATATAGAATATAATATATAAAAAATTATTTTAATATAGTACAAGAAACAAGTATTTTATTATTATGATTGAGTTACGGTTAGCCTAATGAGATTGCTATTTGTTAAATTTTAGAGCTTGAGAAATGATGTGATTAATGTAGGCATTTTGTTTTTGCCATATGGATGACTAGATATATATGGGAAGTAAATCCATCATGACAAAATTATGATTAGGAATACCACATAATGATAATTGGAAAAGTATGGTTGGCAATTAGAGATTTGTGTTGACAAGAGTTGTATGCTTTGAACCAGATTTTGCATGAAAAAGGGTAAAAGAACAGTAACTTGAAGATAAAAGAGGTAAGTAGGACTTGTTTTGAACTGAATGAATTATTTTATATTTCTCGGGCATACAATGTATGTTTTGGATGTCGATGATTTGTATTTTTCTTGAAATGATTAGATCTGATTGAGATTGATTTATTGTGATGTCGAATTTGAACTTGATTTATAAATGGTATATGTTAGCATTATATTTTGGACATATGCATGTGTGTATGGCATGTTAGCATTTTCATGAGCCATGGCTGAAGATGCCGATTGAGAAGTGTTGTTTGTGATAATCGATGACGATCAGTGACATACCACCAAGTAGGGATCGGGGTATGATTTAGCCATTGATGGCTGTGGGCCATGACAAACCATCGGGTCATTGTGATGTGCTATTTGGAACTACGAATGTGTTCAGTCATTTGTTGACATTTATTATGAGACCAGTATATAGAGATTGGTGCTTAGGCACGAGTGTCTAAGTTGAGCCATGGGCATAAGTTTGTAGTGGGGCCATAGGTGTGTGAAGATCATGGCAGGATATCACATTCACTTCCTTGTCATTTGACTTGGTATGGTGTTTCCCGCATTCTGATTTTTTCGTGCTTAGCACAGATGTAAAATGGGGCAAGATATCGAACCTCCCTATTGGATTTAACTTACGTCATAAGAAGATTATGTGTATGTATTGGAATGATTGATCATGAGCATGCACATGGTATTGATTCGAACATTATTTATGATTTATTTGAAAATATGTATATTGTTTAAAACTCATTTTGTTTAATTTATGTTTGGGTTCTACTTACTGAGTTTGCCCGGATTCACCCTATTTTATGATAATTTAGATGACAGGTATGCGGGTGGAGACCAATATGAGATCAAATTAGGACATGATAAATCCAAATTTTAATTATTTATTTTGAGTTTTAAGAGTGATGTAGGGACAACTCAATTATCTATATATCTTTATGAGCACTTAGATGTAACTCGATTTATTTGTGATGAGATAATTAATTTATATTGGTTTGTGAAACATTTGAAATTATACCATAATTTATATTAATGCAACTATATGTTCTCCTCGTGATCACCGATCCTTTCTTATTGGCAGTGGCTGTAGTCAAAGCCATCGGTGCGCTAGAGAGAGAGAGTGAGATGACCACGTGTCTAGCTTCGTTTATTGCATTGAAATGAAGAACACTGCACACGTACATGGGACGTGGACGTGAAAAAGTACACATAAGACAGGACGAGTACGGGATGGAAAACATGGTCCAATCAGCGTAGAAAGAGAGAGAGAGAATGAGATGACCACCTGTCTAGCTACGTTTATTGAATTGAAATGAAGAGCACTGCAACACGCACATGGGACGTGGACGTGAAAAAGTACACGTAAGACACGACGAGTACAAACTACAAACTACTAAGAGAAGATGGCCATCTATAGATAGCGATTTGCGTCCTTATCTTAGTAGTGTAGAAGTGGTGGCGTCGATTTATGCACGACAACGACTTCCATCACGGCATGCACGCATGCATCAGACTTGAAAAAGTGAAAAGGAAGTACGGAAAGTCGAGGAGGCCCCATGCCCTTCGGTGTTGGGCAGCTGGTGCGAGTGAAGGAAAAGGACTGATGCTTATGGATTGGGACTAGGCCTTTCCATCTCTCCGTTTCCATATCTCCGTAACTGACTGAGATTGCTTGATTATATTTGTTATAATTTTCACACGCACACTCTCTCTCCGCAAGCTACGAGGCCAAGCAGAGATATATTCACATATACTTAGAGAGAGGGCTGGAGCAAAGTCTGTCTACCAAATTAGAGTAGTGCTTTAATGCATCTCCAGGTGCATTGAAATCTAAGTGTACTTGGGAGCAATACTTATTTTTAAAAGCTTTTGTAAATTTTTTTATACAATTATTAATCTAAGACAATCATTAATCTAAGTATATTTAATTCGTTAGACAGGTTATATATATATATATATATATATATATCTTTTTGGTTTCTTACGAAAAGGAGTATTTTACGAATTTAAAAATACTAAAATATCTCTATCTTAAAAAATAAAAAAAATGCACATATATAAATCTCTTTAAATTATAAAATTTTATGCATATATTAAATACAGTAATACACCAAGATTGACAATTGTATATATATATATATTTATATATAAAGCAATGTAAATTTCGAATCCAAATACACTTAAAAGTTTCCATGCATCCTCCTGCAGTGAATCACTTACAAAGTTTCCGTGCGCATTAATGTACATCACGTGACTCAATAACTTCCTATGGCCATAAATCTTATCTTTTTAGGGATAAAATCAAAGCCACATATGCCTCCTAGCAATCTCACCGTTGGCCCAAAGCCGTACATGTCTTATCCCATTATCAAAATCAGGGGAAAAGTTAAATTATTGTAATTTTCGTTTCGTGATGTTAATGAAGGCAGGAAACATCAAAATATCGTCTGGATTCTATAAATTCAATAGTTTTCATCTTGATGTTACTAGTTGGAACAGAAAAAAAAAAAAAAAAAGAAACAAGCCTAGCCAAAAACCTTTCAAAGATTAAACAAAACAAAACAAAACTTAGAAAATATCTAAAAATATAAAAGCTTATATGTTCTTCATTTTCAACGAACAAAATAATTATTTATGAATTGAAAAATTGTTGGGAAATTTTTTAAAATGTAAGGATATTTTCTTATAATTTTCTGTTATAATGTAGTAATATTCAATTTCTATTAAATGAATAAAATATGTAATTATCAATGTGTTTTGTATCGGGAAAAATGTGTTGAAAAAATTACTAGATTACTTTAAAGTTTAGGAATTGTTTGGCAGGATATATATAATAGAAAAAAAGTGAAAAATAATAGGTTAGATAGCTGTACGAAAATATATAAGAAAATGATTGAAATATAACGATAAAAATAAAAAATAAAATAATTTTAGAGCTTGAAAAATAGAATAGTTAGATTTCTTTCCGCACTGCAGAGTAGTTCATATCAAGCAGTACCATATCTTCTCAACAGTGCATATGAAGTTGGAGGTTGGAATCAAAAAAAATCTTATATGATCTCCTAAAACCCTAACCTATTTGTCGACCATATCCTTCTTCTTACTTTCCTAGGTTTGTTTTTTCATTCTCTCACGATTAATTGTATGCTAGATTGTACTTGTAGAAAACAAAACATGAAATCAAGCAAACTGTTATTTAAAATAGCCTTAAAAAAAATTTCAAATGTTGTGATTGATTATCATATGAACCGATTTGAAATCAAAACTAAAACCGACTTTATGAGTAATTGGTATGATAAGATATAGTAAAAATCGAACCAATCAATAGGTAGGATTTTGAAAAATAGGGTATGAAGAAGGTAGATTATTACCCGAACCGAACTCATTCGAGTTGCACCCCTAGCGGAGAGAGGTTAGCCCGCTCTTCTATTGTTATTGGACCTACAGAGTAGTACCCGCTTCTCCTTACTAATTTTATAAAAAAAATTGATATCTTGACTATTTCACCACTTTACTTTTTCTGATTGTAGTTAATATTTTTATGTAATTATTTTATTGATTCTAATTTTATTCTTATCATATTATATTGCTTTTTTTCTTTTCAAAATATTTTTATAGATTCTGATATCAACGAGCCTTTTAGGGAAAGAGGGAAGAGTGAGAGAGTTTAAAATAAAATATTTTTAAAAAGTATGATAATTACATGATGCCATAGCTATCAAGTAAGAACAAATAGGACGACTGTGTAAAAAAATACTAAAACACGAAGAAAAAATGTAGAAAATATGATAATTAAATAGCATAAAAGTGAAAATTTGTTTTTTTTTTTTAGAAGAAAAAGAATATGGGGGTGGAGAGAGGTTAAACGGCTCTCCGTAGGTGGCAGCCATGGAGGAGGCCCGTCCAATTCTGCAGTTTTCCATCCCATCGTCCCGTAGTTATATATATGAGAGGGAGAAAGGACTGTGACGAGTTAACTGAGTTAACTGTCCACTCCCAAGCCACACATGCGCTATCGCAAACTCACGTGACGCCTTATCCCACTGTGACAATGTCTTCTCAGCTCAGGCAAAAATTGATATCTTAGCTATTTCACCACTTTAATTTTCCAAATTGTATTTAATACTTTTCATATGCAATGCGCTTTTAGGTAACTTGGGAAGATAGAGAATAAAAAAAAAAAAGATATTTTTTTAAAATATAATAATTACATGATGAGATAGGTATAAAATGAGTGTGTGAAAAACATTAAAACATAAAGTAAAACTGTAGCGATCCTGCGCATGGGGGTTTTATGTTCATCCATCGGGGATTCGATTTCCGTCTCTTGCATGTGTCATTTAGTAGTTTGTACTCTGGCAAATGAAAAAAAAAAAAAGACACTGTAGAAAATATGATAATTAAGTAGCTAAAAAGTGAATTTTTTTCTTTTTTTTTTTGAAAAAGAATATGAGGATGGAGAGAGGTTAAACGGCCCTGCTGCCGTTACTAGACCGACCCAGAATACTACCAGTACTCTAGCAAGTGGCCAGGGCAAGCACCATTAACGACTTCCATGGCGGCATGCATGCATGGCTTGTTAGACTTGATTGGAATCGGGCCGGAAATATTCCTGTTGCTTCACTGTTGGGCAGCTGCGTGTGGATGTAGGGAACTGATAAGGTGGCTTCTATCCACTCCATCTCTCTCTCTCTCTTTGGGAACTGCCATTTTGATGATCTTGACTCTCCCATGCATGCCGACAGGGGAGGTTGGGAATTTCCGGAAGCGTGGAAGGGTGGGGTGGTATTTCACCGTAGATGGCAGCTATGGAGGACGCCTGTCCAAATTCCACACAATTCCATCCCATTGTCCTGTACTTATATATATATACGTATGCACACGTTCGAGGGAGCAAGGATTGGGACGAGCTAGCTGTCCACTCCCCAGCCACACGGGCGTCATTGCAAACTCACGGGGCATGCTTATCCCGATGTCACAATGTCTTATCAGCTCACGGGCAAAACCAAATTATTATAATCTTTGATTGGTGATGTTCGTATAGGCAAGGAACATTAAAACGTCATTTCGATTTATAAAATTCAAATGATTTTCAGCTTGACGTTATTACGTAGGAATAGAAAATTATAAAAAACTATCCATAGAATTTTCAAAAATCCAATAAAACAAAACTTTGAAAACATCTAGAAATATAAAAATTTATGTATGCTTCATATTGAATACAGAAAATGAAAGTAAGGATTACTTTTCAAATTATTTTCTTGCGTTTTCTATTATAATGCAATAATATTCAATTTTCTATTAAATAGGTGTGTTTGGTATTCAGAAAAATGTGTTGGGAATTTTTTAAAAATAATTGTAAGGATTACTGTAAAGTTTCGCAATTGTTTGGTAACTTTCACCCACGGCCAACAGCTGTCATATTTTACTAGAAAATCAGGCAACATTTCTCCAAGATCACGAGGCTAGGGGGTTAGATAGAATCACCTTGTACAAGCATTCTCACATCATATTATCTGCCCTATACATAGTAGAAATGTATGGAAGCTAAACAAAATAAATTGTTCTAAATCTCATCCCACTCATCATCATCATCCACATATCAATTTCATAATAAAAATTAATTTATAGAAAAATTTCTCACTACTTCATTCATCTTTGCATCTATAAAATACCAAACTTAGTTTCTTTTAATAATTTAAAGGCGAGAATATATATATATATATATATATATATATTTAACTCAATGGACCAAGATCCTTTCTTATCCCCATGTTCGCAATCTTACCACAAGTGTATAGGTCGTATATTGTAGTATATAAAATATCAATTCACAGGAAATTCGAGATTTAAAACTTTATTTTTAAATGCTTTTGTATCAAATATAAATAGAATAAAATAGAGTAAAATGAAATAGAAAATAGAAAATTATAAACAAAAAATAGAATTTAGAATTGAATATTGGAAAGTAGGGATGTGAGTGCACAGGGTCTAGGATTTTATGTGCGTTTTTTGCAACAAGTATATGGTATGATTATCTAATTTGGATATTATTAGTTAAAAGAGAATAAACCCTAATTTGTCTTTGTATCTTCTCTCAAAACCAACAATGCGTAAACCTAATTTATTCTTAACTATATATTTTTATAATATTAAGTCAATTATGATTCATTAAGTTCTATGGTTGTTTATGGATTCTTCAAGGTCATCACACCTATTCTCATGGCCTTAGATTTTCAGGATTAACATCCTGATTGTTGTATATTAGAATTTTACTTTCAGTTCTATCATTTAATATATGCAAATCATTGCTAAAGTCGGAACTCAAATACTAGACAATTTTTAAATTGCAAGATATTAAATTAACAATAATATCTATCAAGAATAAATAAAAAACCACATACCACACTATATTATACGCATGCTATATCCTAAACCCTAAATTTAAGGCTTAGACAAACATATTTAACTTCAAAATAAAATCAAAATTAAAGTATATCTTAAACAAGACAGTCAAAGGAAAAAGAAGAAAAAAATCTTATTGGTTGGAAGACCTAATGATGTGCGGCTCCACGCATCTTGCCACTTCACCTCTTGTTCTTGTGCTCTCTGTATTCTCTCTACCCCTTGCTTTTTCTCTCTATTTTCGGCTCACAATTTTCTACTGTTCACAATAAAATGGTTGTTACGGTGCAGTTGCGCTGCATCTAAATATTTCTTTGTATGTGTGTGTGTTAATGGATCGGTTTGAGGGGTTAAAGCCTAATTCTAATTGTATATTTCATATATTTCTAAACCAAATTAGACTAATTAAACTTAATAACTCCTACATGAATCTTAAGATAAATCTGTAATATGATAAGACTACTTGACAGACCTTTATATATAAATTGATAAACTGAATATGAATCACTCATGCTATACTGATTAACTATCAAAATTTAAATACCAAAACATACATTATTCACAATTTTAGATGCAATTCAATTTTTTAAACTGCATCCACTTCTGTTGTAGAGATCTATGGGATTGGTTTTTTTAATACATTTTTTCACCTTCGCAATTAATGTCAAATGTCTCACCAATGTAACCTCTAAAGTAATTTAAACATATTCATTAACTTTTAGAAAGATTTTGAAGCGACAGAAATTAAAATTTAATTTATTTACAAATTTTAGAAGAAAAATATAAATTTATTCGAGTCATAAAATTTTAATTTATTAAAGTGAAAATTATTTAAAATTTGTATTTTATATAAAATTATGTTATTCTAGCGCCTAAATTAATTTTTAATACATAAAGTATTAGATATTGATTATATTATCGAGGATCTACAAAAGGTATATTATTTTATTTTATTTTATTTTGGCCTCTAAGCTAAAAAGTATGGAATTTGACCATTTGGGTGAAAGTATTTCCAATTAGTTATCAATGATTCCTTGTTTAATTTGGAAGTATACAAATTTATAGCGAATTTGATAAACGAATATAGTCAATTCTTCAGCAGCATTGCTGAAGTCGCATTATCTAATTAACAAAAAATGCAGGCGAGGATATTATTAGATTGTAGCCAATAACCAACCAAAGATGAACATATTTTACTAAAAAGACAATAAATGCATGGAGGATGGAAGACGTCGACCGTAGAAGATTTATTTATCAATAGAAAGCGACATTAAAGTACAGGAGATGAAAATTTGGATTGAAGTCTCTCAGGAAATAAGATAGGGTGTGTGTAGATGAAAAGTGTTCAATGCACAAGTTGGAAAGAAATAATGTAATATGATGGAGATAATAACGAAAATTAAAAAAAAATAAATTAAAATATATAAATTAATTATATGAATGGTTGAGTAAAAATAATTAAAAGATTAAATACTTACATCAGAAAATAAGAAGAAATGATGAAATATAGGATATTTATGAAGACGAAAATTTTAAACTAAAAAAATTTAATTTTAAAAAATTTTCGTGACAACGAAACAAGCCCTTAATTAAGATGAATAACGCAAAACATGAGACGTGAAAGTATGCATAAGACATGACGAGTACGAAAAGCAAATGGCCACCTATACATGTTTTATTGCGATCCTCACAGAAAATGACGAGTACGAAGAGTAAATGGCCACTTATATATGTTTTACAGCGATCCTCACCGAACATGACGAGTACTGAGAGACCATGATTTGGTTGGAAGTTGTTCAAAGAGAACCAAATCCTAGCTCGATCATGAAAACGTGTTAGACAAAGCTTAACAAACCAGAAAGGAAAAAGAATAGTCTGCATTCCGGACGCATTTAGCATACATAAATAATTTTTTTATATAGAAAGAAAATTAGAAAAGAAGTTCTCAAACTTAATTCTAAAAAACCTTCGAACATGATTTCATGCACTCAGGTGTATTTAGTCTTAATGCATCCATATGCAAATATCTATCTTCTTGTATTTTTTTAAAAAAGTTTTTTTACAGGGATATTAGTCTAAGTATATTTAATATGTGTATTAATTTTTATGAAATTTGAAGATTTTTAAATTTTTCTGGATTATAAAAATTAAATTACTAAAAATGTCACTATGTTAAAAATGCAAAAAAAAAAATCTAAAAATTTCTAAAATTGATGCACATGTTGAATACACTTAAACTAACAGTTTCATAAAAAAATTTAAAAATATATAAAAAATAAGTTAAAGACATCCGGGTGCATTAAAGCTAACTAGCTAGGTATATCCGAATGCATCAAGTCATATTTCAAAAGCCTCTGGAAGAGAACTCCTCCACCGTATGAGGAAAAGTTACAAGAGTACGACATAAACGGAGGAAAGTGCGGCCAAGGATCGTTCCTCCGCCGCCCTTCTAAGCCTTGATGGCTCTTCAACTTTTGATAATGGAGTTCTCATCATGGATCTGTTCTGTTAATAGGTGTCCTCCATATTTATACACACTGGTTGGGAGTGCCTTGTGCGAACTCCCTTTCTTCTTTCCTAAAATAATTTTCGTTATTTGATAATTACTTGGGTACAGATTATTACAATGCTGGTGAAAATTCTAGGTCATATATCCAAGACCATATATAGAGGTCTAATAAGGTGCTATCTTTTCCAATTTCTTGTTACTTTCTAATTAATAAAACGTTCCCATCCTTGGTAGTTACTAAAGAAAGTATGCGTTTATGTCATGGTTCTTTTCTTAGCCATGAATTAGAAGATAACTCAATGATTATGGATTTTTATTTATTCTCTTTAATTGATTTGTATCTTGATTTTATTTTATAAAGAAATATGAAACTTTTGCCGATGCATGTTATTTCCTTTGATTTGGCCATGTTAAAATAATGGGATGGAAAATTTAATTGGAGAAACATGGCAGCGCATTGAGTTCATATCTAAAAATTTACCAATTTTGCCACCGAGGTATTGCCCCAGTGGTTGAGCAAAGGCATTGTTGCTAAACTACTTGGGTTCCAAACCTACCAAGTATAGTGTGTATCATGTGTCCTCTTTGAAATGGTAATATCACGTGTCCCCTTGTAATAGGGATATATACAGTTGTCCTCTCTTAGTGTAAGGATGGTATTTACAAAAGTTTTTTACAATTGCTAAAGTTGCGAAAGAGCCTGATTTGTAATATTAGATATCACAGTGTGTATAAAATCAATAAAAAAAACTCCCATTTTTTAAAAAATGACATAATTTTTACATAATTTGATTTTTTTAAAATTAACAAATTTATTCATGGTGCGCATTAAAATTAAAATATGGAGGATGGATGGCATCGTCCATGCAATGATTCGACCCGATCATGGATAGAAAGCAATTTAATATTACAGAAAGAGAGATGAGAGTCAAGGAGATGACCACCAGCCTAGCTACATTTATTGACTAGAAACGTGGAACTGTACAAGCACCACATGAGACATGAGGAGTTGGAACCAACTAGGAAGAGAAGATGGTCATAGATAGATAGCGATGTGCGCCCTTATCTAAGTAGTGGCTGTGGTAGTAGCGTAGAAGACTTTAAAGACTTTCATCATATGCGGCATGCACTGCCTGATCAGGATTGAACAGCATCAGGGTAGAGGAGGCCCGATGGCGAACCGCCGCTGACCAACAGCGCAGGTACAGGGCCGGCAGGCTGTAGTGCTTCGTTGTTAGGCAGCTGGTGGTGCTGGTGGGAGTGGTGGGAGCAGGAACCTACTCCACCTGCAGGTATCCATGGACCTTCCATCTTTCTGCAATTGACGTAGATTGCTTGATTATAGGTCTCTCTCAACGCAAGCTATGCTATGAACCAGGCTGAGATATATACGCATTTATATAGGATCCCGGTTGTATGCTTTCAGGATGCATACAATTATCTTTTAAAAAAAACATTTTTTTGACACAAATGTTAGTCTAAATATATTTAACATATGTATTAATTTTTACTATTTTTAGAGACTTTTAGATATTTTTTATCCCGATCTAAATCTAAATATTATGCACGGAGGGAGGGCCGAAAATTTTTTACCATTTTTAGAGAATTTCAGATAGTTTTTTTTATCTCAATCTAAATCTAAATGTTATACATGTAGGGAGGGCCAAAGAACACCGTCTACCAAATTAGAGCAGTGTACTCGGGTGCGATACTCAATTTTAAAAGTTTTTTAATAATTCATTAGCTAAGTTTTATTATTTTTGGAGATGTGTGTATATATCTTTTTGGTTTTTCAAAAATAAGATTATTTTAGTACTTTAAAGATGACTAAAATATCTTTATTTTAAAAAATAAAAAATTGCATATATATATATATATCTAAAAATGATAAAATTTTATAGACATGTTAAATACAGTAATACACTAGGATTGATAGTCGTATAAAAAAAATTTAAAAAAATTTTCAAAATAAAATTTGCATCCAAATATATTTTTAAAGTTTCAATGTGCCCTAATCATTTACAAAGGGCGGGGAACATTTATTTAGCTGTCCAATACAGTGCGCATTAATGTACATCACGAGACTTAATAACTTCGTTAGGCAGTTAATCTTGTCTTTTTTAGGAGTAAATCCAAGCCACATATTCCTCATCGCAACCGTAAGCCCAACGACTCACATGCCTTATCCCAATATCATAATTTCTTCTCAATTCAGGGCAAAAGTTAAATTTTTGCAATTCTTCGTTTGGTGATGTTAATGAAGACGGGAAAATTTAAAATATCGCCTGGATTTTATAAATTCAAAAGCTTTCATCTTCATGTTACTTTATCTAAAATTTGTAAGATTTAACCAAACCGGTAAAAGTATTTCCAATTAATTATTAAAGTTAAATTGTATCTTTATGAAGTACGTTATTGCAGTGCCTAAATTAATTGTAAAATGAAAACAATTTTTTTTTAGAAAAAACGAATATGCGTCGGAGAGAGGTTAACCTGCTCTCCTATTGTTCCTGGACCGACACTGCGTAGTATCAGTCTCTCTTCACACATTTTATCAAAAAAAATTAATATCTTAACTATAAAACCACTTCACTTTTTCCAATTGTATTTAATATTTTTCATGTAACTATTTTATTTATTCTAATTTTATTCTTGTCATATTATATTACTTTTGTACTTTTCAAAATATTTTTATATATTTTCATAACAATGCGCTTTTAGGAAATAAGGGTAAAGAAAATAAGAAATAGGATACTTTTTGAAAACTATGATGATTCATGATGTGATAGCAATAAAATAAGAACACACGGGTGATTGTGGAAAAATATTAAACCACAAAGAAAAAATGTAAAAATATGATAATTAAATAGGTAAAAAGTGATTTTTTTTTTAAAAAAAGACGTGGGGTTGGAGAAAATTAAACGGCCTTCCTATGGTTGCTAGACCGATCCAGAATATCATCAGTAATCTAACACTTGGCTCAGGTAGTCACCATCAAGGACTTGCACGATGGCCAGCTCAATAATCGTGGAATTATGGCAAATGATGAGAAATAGAAAATAAATTATTTTAAAAATTGTGTGATTGATAGAAAATGATAGGGATAAAGTTAAAATAAATAAAATTGATGAATATAGTTTGTAGGAAAAATAATTAAAATGTAAGGCTAAAAGTGAAAAAATTATTGGCTTTGGAAAACCAAATTCTACAATTTCTCACCCCTTTTAATTTATACACATTATCAGACGTGACCTTCGGTTTTTGTCACGGATGCAGATAAAGTCCGAGTTGCTGTGGGCATCATTTATGATGTCATTCTTTCACAACAATCATCCATCCCCTGCCAATGGGGGTATTTTCAATTATACTGTGAAGATATTCATAAGATGTCTTTTCTAAAAGTAAGAGTTGTGAAAAAGCTTAATATATAATATCAAATATATATGTTGTGTATTTTTTTAATATATAATATCAAATATATATGTTATGTATTTTTTAATATATATATATTTACAATCATCATAATTTACAGTACATATAAACTCTAAGGCATTCTTATAATTTTTTAAAAAGACAAAACTTTCATGAAACTAGGGGAAAAAAAAAACACAGCCGAACACACGTGTCAAAAATCGAACATCTGACATCATTATAACGGACCATGGATGTTGCCACCAGGCGTAACACCCCTTGTGTCATATACATTGTGCATGATACCCATCAAAAAACGAGTGGCGTGGCAACACGTATGCATAACATGTTGGACTTGATGGGAATCGATGAAATAAGATGGGCAGAAAATATTGCCGCTACTTAGCTGTTGGGCAGCCACGTGTGGGGGTAGGGAAATGATAACGTAGAAGAGAGATTTCTTGGATCGACTCCATCTCTCTCTCTCTCACTCTCTCTGGAAACTGCCATTTTGATGATCTCGACTCTCTCGTGCCGACAGCGGGGGTTGGGAAAATTTCCAGAAACGTGGCAGGGTGGGGATGGTGTTTCAACGTAGGTGGCAGCCATGGAGGACGCCTCTTCAATTCCCACAGTTGTCCATCCCGCGTTCCGTACATATTACATGCGCAGGCGAGGGAGAAAAGATAGGGACGAGTTTAGCTGTCCACCCCCGAGCGACGCATGCGTTATCGGAAACTCGCGGGGCACGCCTTATCTCGGCGTCAGTCTTCTCAGCTCAGGGACAAAAATCAAATTATTGTAATTCTACAATGGTGGTGTTCGTAATGGCAACGAACATTTAAACGTCATTTCGATTTTATAAATTCACATAATTTTCATCTTGATGTTATTAGGTCGGAATAGAAAAATATGAAAAACTAGCCATAGAATTTTCAAAATTCAAATAAAATAAAACTTTGAAAATATCTGAAAATATAAAAATTTATGTATGCTTCGTATTAAATACGCAAAATAAATGTAAGGATTACTTTTCAAATATTTTCTTCCGTTTTTCTACTATAATGCAATAATATTAAATTTTCTATTGAATAAATAAAGTATTTATATATCAGTGTGTTTGGTATTTAGAAAAATGTGTTGAAATTTTTTTTAAAAATAATTGTAAGGATTAATCTAAAATTTAGGTGTTGTTCGATAACATGTAAATGATATGATAAAGGTATAGTCCGAAAAAAGTAAAAAAAAATAAGTAAGATCTTTGCGAAAAAATGTACAAGAAAACGATTAAAACATAAAGATGAAAATAAAAATTTGAATAATTAGATAATCGAACATGTTGAATTCTTGCATTTCTCTTGTTGTTATTACGTTCTCAACATCTAACACACTCCCTTAAACAAATTTTTGAAAGCATGAGAAGCAGGGAAGGATCCACGTACCTCAGTGAAATTTTAAAAATGTTAATTTATATATATGGAGTATTATATTTTTCTTAGGTTGCCCCACTGATGAAAATTTATTGCCACAAATATAACTTATTGCAACTACAGTAAAAGTTGTATGCAAAGTTGCTTTGTCGTTTTTTGTTGATTAGAGTTACACTCTCTTTAAATCTCGAAAACTATACTTGCTAATTGAATATGATCTCATTAGTAATCGAAATAGCAAACATCCAATAAACAAATATTGCATGCTCTTTAACTTCTAGAATTAATTATTAAAACTTTTAATTTTTATTGATGACATTATGATGATGAATTTTTATCATTTTCTTTCTACACATTCTCTTTCTTTTATTGCTATTATAGCTTTCACAACTTTATATGTAATTTTTATTTTCGAAAAACGTTTGATGCTCGGTCACTAGATGGATTTTCTTTTTAGATTTTTCCTCTTTCCTTTCTATTTTGCATATTTGATACCTATATGCAAATACCTTTTTTGAATTTAAAATTTTAAAGATAATAAATTTGTAGTTATATTTTTTAACTCTTATTTAGAAAATTTGATATTAAATTTATTAATTTTGATTTGTTGTTAGGCTTATTTCATTGTTTGAATATGAGATTTACATGTGGTTGATACAAGATTTTATTTTTAATTTGTTGATGGAATAAAAGTATAAATATATGCTTAAATATTACTCCTGTAAAATATAAATATGAATAGTTGTGGTCTAAATATTGCCTATATATTAAAAATATAAATATATTTAAAAAATTCAGTGACATTTAGAGTGTGTTTGGTTAGGAGTAAAACTTTTGATGAAAAGTTTTTGGGATAGAAATTGTCAAATTGATAGAAAACGACGTGATATAATATAGATAATGATGATGAGTAAAGAGAATAAAATTAAAATAGATTGATTAATTATATGGGTAATTGTATAGAAATGATTGAAAAGTAGGGCAGTTTGTATAGGAAAATATAAAAAAAACTAAAAAAATAAATAGTTGTGAAGAGTGAAAAATTTTAGTTTGAAAAATTTTGATTGACATTTTTTTGCCTCAAAAAAATACACCACTAACCATGTATCTTCTTTAATTTTAAAAAGTTGTATCTATCATATATTTTTAAAATTTTTTTACTCATGATATTGTCCAGGGTCATCTGTTTATAAAGAATCAATACTAGTTAGTTTGATTATGAAATAATAACAATTTAATCCGATGACAATATGTTAATTACAAAAATGTTTAAATTTGGTATTAAATTAATGGTAATACAATTTTTTGCATTTTTTATTTAAGTGTTATTATCTCATTGCTGTAAATTTAGAATGAAGATGGTGTTAACAATATATTTAAATTTTTTTGAAATATATTTTAACTTCGTTTTATGATAAAGTGTAACAAAAATATTTTTAAAGCTTAAAATTTTTAGAAATAAGGAGTAAACTTTGCCAAATGGAATTATATTATATGGGGTGGATTCGGCCATGTTGGTCGTGCATCACAGCAACAATTGGATTCACTGACAAATTTTCATGGAAAAGCTGGACAATGCATGATTTCGGCCAATTTTGCCAAATTTCTGCAGCAAATACGGGCAATGCATGATTTCAGCCAAATTTCATATGGTTGCCGATCGTAGCTAACACACTAACCCGACTTACACTTCGAAATCTCAGAATCTTAATCGGATGGTGCAATCCTAACTGGATAAGCTCAACCTATCGGTAACACAGCAACGTGTAAAATCGATGAGTTGTTTTGCTTCCAACCTGATCATTGTCCAACAATTGGATCGCCTCGTGGGCTTTGAATTTTTAGGGATTGTGATTTGTTGCAACTGGATGCACATCCCCTCGATGCACCCAAGTGTATTTAACTCCTTCTTTATATATTTTTTTAAATTTCTTTCATAACAGTGTTAATCTACATGTATTTAATATTTTTATCAAATTTTATCATTTTCGTAGATTTTTAGATTTTTTGGATAAATCAGTGATTTTTAAATATTCAAAAAATATTTAAAAGTATTCAAAATTGGTAAAAAAAATTAACACGTATATTAAATACACTTAGGTTAACAGTTATGTGAAAAAATTCAAAAAAAATTTAAATATGGGTATTTCCTCGGGTACACTAACGCTAAGTGCACATGGGTGCATACAATTAGGTTGTAGATTTTTAAATGACCATTTCCTAATATTTCTCGTGGCAGTTAATCGTAGGTTTGACAATGACGCAGTGGACAATCAGGGAGTTAGGGTTACAACCTGATCATTGTCCAACAATTGCATCGCCTCCTGGCTTTTGCATTTTTAGGATTGTGATTTGTTGCAACTGGATGCACATCCCCTCGATGCACCCAAGTGTATTTAACTCTTTTTTTATTTCTTTTAAAATTTTTTTCATAACAGTGTTAATCTACATGTATTTAATATTTTTATCAAATTTTATCATTTTTGTAGTTTTTTGGATAAATCAGTGATTTTTAAATATTCAAAAAATATTTAAAAGTATTTGAAATTGGTAAAAAAATTGATACATATATTAAATACGCTTCGGTTAACAGTTGTGTGAAAAAATTCAAAAAAATTTTAAATATGGGTACTTGCCTCGGGTACACTAACGCCAAGTGCACATGGGTGCATACAATTAGGTTCTAGATTTTTAGAAGACCATTTCCTAATATTTCTCATGGCAGTGAATACTAGGTTTGACAATGATGCAGGGGACGATCAGGAAAGGGGTGCAACTTGGTACCGGGTTGGTTCGAACTCATCTGACCCAACATAATTTCAAAACAAAGTTTGGACTTTATTTTGGAATTTTTTTTTTCAAATTAGACCTGGTTTCAACTTGAAGAAAGAAAACCCGAAACCATTACCGGATTTGCATTGACCCGGTATCAAAATCCATCTCGGTCCAAACTTGATATCCTCTCTAATTTATATTCATTTGCGCATTAGGTTTTTCAACTATAATTGTGATGAAAGTTATTCCATATAATCATAACATAATTCAACTGTGAAGCGTTTATTCAAAAATTTAAATGTTATATATATTTGTCTATAAAAGTTAAATATATTACATCTATATTAACTTTATTTGCAAATACTTATAAATATACCAACTCTTTAAATCTATTACATATATATTAATTAACTATGATATATATAAATCTCACTTTTATTAAACTTTAGACAGTACTTCTTGTTTTGGTTTTTTATAACATTACCTCGATTGTTATGTGTAAATTCATTATGCTCATTATATTTAGAATTATCTTTTAATTAAAAGGCCAACTTTTATCAAAATTAAAGATATAATAGTTTATAAAATATATTCACATGTAAATTATTCATATGCTAATGCAACAATGTTTAAAAATTTATTATTTCTATTAATAATTTCAACTTCCATTAGTTGAGAATAACCTAAAATTTCAATCGAAACTAAGATTGAAATCAATGCTAGCCCAACCTGAACGTCGATTTTAATATTAAGGTTAAGGTTTGAGTTCACATCAACCTAGTAGGCTTAGGGTTTGGGTTCTTCGAAAACCAATACAACCCGATTTAAGTTGTAGCCCTATAGAGGATAGGTTATTGGCTACGCTAGTATGGTTGCATTTAGCAAGGACGGTCTGATCTGCTAGCAACAAAGGACCCGTTGGGGCTGAAGTGGGCATTTTGGCGATTATAAAATTATTTTATTATTAAAAAATGTATTTATAAATTGACAGACAGTGCATAAGATAGTGGGTATTGTCGATGCTATGGGTAAAGTACATGAGTATATTTGAAATAAGAGATCAATTTTGTGGGCATATTTAGAATTCATCCTATAAATTAAAAAATATTTAATATTTTTTTGATCGATACATCTTTTACATTCATCTCAACATATATTTATTACAATCATGTATCAACATATATTTATGACAATCAAGCCGAAGACATTCTTATAATTTTTCTATTTTTTCTAAAAGGCAACAACTACATGCTCTCATCTATCAATTTGGATGACACTTCCATTTAAATATAATATAAATTCAATAATAAAAAAAGTATCTTTGGTCGTATTGTTATTTGCTATAGGGGTATTTTTCTTTGGAGAAATGAATACCCCAATTGCTACATTTTATGCATCCTTGCAAATAGATAAGAGAAAAGCAAGGGAAAAGATGCATGGAAAAATTAAGAGTTATTTGTATTTTGGTCATTCTAACTATGCAACATTTTTTTAATTTAGGAGTTTTGTGTATTTGCTTTTTAAGTTCCATAAATTTGCTCATTTTTCTTTTTAAACCCTAGAGTTTCATGCCGTAAAAAAAACTAACTAATTCTTGTTATCTATGGGTGTGTTTGGGAAGTGGTAAAACTTTTGATGAAAAGTTTTGTATATAAAAGTTGTCAAATCAGTAGAAAATGATGTGATATTGTAGGAATAATGATGAGGAATAAAGAGAATAAATTTAAAATAAATAAGTTAGTTGTATTGGTAGTTGTGTAAAAATGATTGAAAAGTTGGGTTGTTGCATAGAAATATGTGTAAAAAATAATTAAAAAAAGAGTAGTTATGGAGAGTGCAAAGTTTTAGATTGAAAAGTTTTAAGTTGACAATTTTTTTAAATTACCAAACACACCCTATAAATGAAAAGTTTTAAATGCCTTTACGGGCAATTCTTTATTTTTAATTTTTCAATAAGTACTTCAAAATAAGTAAAATTTCAAAAATCTGAACCATCCACATGACTTAAAGCACTGCTAAACATAAAAAATTACTTTTCAATCACCCGTATCAGATGCCGACATCACTAGATATGTAACACAAAAACTTGCTCAATACAGAAAATATTTTAATCCATGGCAGTCGAAAATGAACAACTTGTCACTTTCCTCCAATTAAGTCCGCCGCCGCCTACACTACCGCCTGTTGACGTTCTTCCTGCCGATCAAAGCCGACAAACGATACTGCTGCTCTACTTCTTCCTCACTGTCGGCTGTTGCATGAAATCGACGCTATTGCTGCAAATCTGCTTTGCACCGAGCAAGGCCGCTAACGATCAAGGAAGAAAACCAAAAAAAAAAAGGATCTGGTCTCTGTCTGCCAACGAAGAATCCACCTAGCAACCTGACAACCTGACATTGCTGATGAAGAAAATAAAAAGTCCCATTAATCTGGTCTTGCTTGCCAATCGGCAAACCCCATAAATGGCGATTCCCATGCTTGTCTGATCGAGATTGAGATTTAAACCACGACTCTCTTTAGCGCCAGCATCGTCTGCTTGAATCCTGGCATCTTCACCAGCCACGCACGACATAATCGACATAGCTCAGAATCTAGCTACGAAATTTTGCCGATGATGACCTGCAAATGCGCCGCTGTTCGTTGAAATATGCTGCCCCCCCCGATCTCTACAATTGAGTCATCTCAGATAGCAGTGAAGTCTTTGTTATGACCAAGTTGAAGCTACTCGTTTCATGAGTTTACTCTTTTAAGGGTAATATTCTCCTTAAAAATGTGTATGGCAGCTGCTGACAGATTTTTTATTCGTCTGGTGATTTTCATTCACAACAAGATTTAAAACACAAACAAGGTAAATTCACATGGTTTAGAAAGCAAAGACATAAAACTCGGTGGTTAAAATGCAAATACGTATAGTTAGACTTTATTTCTACCCTTTGGGGTTTGGATAGGGACCGCCCTGTTCTTATCATATTTTTAAAAAACTCTTACTCTATTTTGGGTAGCAGTTGGTTTGAAGCATACTTTATCCTATTCTTTTAAAGGCAAGTCAGTTTAGATTCCGGTTCGAATTCAGTTCTTCTAAAGATCTTGTATAAGCATGTTACCCAAATCATCAATAAACCAGAATATGACCACTTACAAGTAGTTAAACAATCCTTAGCAAACATGAAAGTGAGATTATGCGCTCACGAACAACAACTTGTCCAGAGAGTTAACACTTCTGATGGAAACTAGAAATCACCACGTTAGACATCACATCGCCCACCTTCATTTTTTGCAACAGCCTATTACCTCCGCTGCACAATCTGTCTTGAGTCACTGAGTTCCACAAAACTTCTCTCTAAGGAATTTTCTCAATGTTGATATGGAATCCAGATTTAAAAACCATTCCATGACCCATTTAATATCTGTATAAATAGTCAAATATTTAACACTAATTTAAAATTTTTAAGAAATAAAGACTATTTTAACATAAACCATAAGCCAAACAAACAAGAATAAAATCATTTAACCACAACAGTCATTCCAAGCATGTAAAACTATCTAATTCAATTCTAGCCCCACCAATTGCCAATTGCAATACCTGTTTAATATCTACAAGAAAATTGTCTCAAAATATATATAGAGAGAGAGAGAAAAATATATTCAAGTGCAGCTGTGGTACAGTTGCGCCAAAATATGCCCCACATGATCATATAATTATAATCTACTACACCATTGTATTTAAAATAATGTATTCTACTACCATACTAATTTTCATCTCAATCGGACATATGGACCCCATCTGAAAATAGTACAAATTCAATACAATAAAATAGTTTAATGTAAATAACAATTTTAAAGTGGTTTTTTAACATGTAAACCATTTTCTATAAAATTTATATATAGAAAAATGATTGTATAAAATTTCATTAAATTATAATATGTGTGAGGCCCATTTTGGGCAACTCCACCACTGCGTGGCTGCAGTTGCCCTGCACCGGAACACCTCTTATATATGTATAATGGTTCTTATACAGTGAAGCCGCACCATAATTAATGGTGCATTTGGCTCAAAATGAGGCCCACATGAATTTAAATATATTGATATTTTATACAATCATTTATCCATATATAAATTTTATAACAAATTATTTACATGTTGAAAAAACAACTTTAAAATTGTTATTTATATTAAAATATTTTATTATATTGAATTTATATCATATTCAGATCGGTCCATAAACATATCTAATTGGGATGAAAACTTATATGACAACAGAATACACGATTTAAAATATTGATCATTTAACTTTTAAATTTATCATAAATATGAATTCATGTATTGATATGTATATAAATTTTTAAACTTTGACCAATCTTGTCAACATGACCCATTATCCTAAGCTATTAAAGAAATGAGGGGGTGGGACTAAATTTATCCCCACTCAATATAAAAAAAAATTAAATAAAATTTTAAAATATAATATCAGCACACTCCAACCTCCAAATTTTTAAGAAAAGGACGGGGACAAGTTATTGAACTCTCTTGGGGCCGTCAACCGGATATTTTCAGGGAAGAATCCAAGACGCATGCCTTGTCGCAATCTCACCGCCATCCCTCGTCTCAATGTCGGTCTCTTCTCGGGCCAAAATTAAATGATTTTAATTTTCTTTTCTTGATGTCACTGGAGGTATGAAATATTAAAATAGAAAAATGGTGCTGTTTGTCCAAGCTAAATAATTGCTCTATTTAGCTCATCTTAAAAGATCTATTATTTTTTTATATTTTTCTTTATACACTTGTTTTTCTAGGTATATTTAAAATATAAATTAAGTTTTACTATTTTTAGATATGTGTATATATATTTTAAAGATTTTTAAACATATGGGTATCATAAACACATATATACATATAGATATTTAAAAGTCTTAAAAAATATATACACATATCTAAAAATAGAAAAACTTAGTTTATGTGTTAAATACACTTAAATAAGCAAGTGTAGGGAAAAAAACAAAAAAAAATATTTTAAAATAGGTCTTTTGAGGCGACCTAAGTAGGACATTTACTTAGTCTGCTAATAAAATCACTTCTCGTTAAAATCATTCACATTATTTTCTTCTTGATGTTATTGGCCGGAATAGAAAAACTAAAAAAGCTGGCTATAAACTATTCAAAATTAAATAAAAGAAAACTTTTAAAATATCTAAAAAATAAAAGCCTAATGCCACCAACCGGGATAACACATATTTGTGTTATCCTAGTTGGTGGCAATGGGCTTTTATTAAATACAAAAATATTTAATTTTCTATTAAATAAAATAAATATTTTATTATCAGTGTGTTTGGTATTAAGAAAAATGTGTTGAAAAATTTTGAAAAAAATCATGAGGATTACTTTAAAGTTTAGGAACTGTTTGGTAAGATATGGATGAAGAGAATGGAATAGAATCGATGCAACTGATGTATAATGGAAACAGGTGACAAAATAGAAGACAATTGAATGAAAAATATACAAGAATATTTTATTTTTCAATAAAATTATTAAAATATAAAGAAGAAAATGGAAAAATAAAATATTTTGTACCAGCTTTCGTAAATGGAAAATGGGTGGCAGCTTTTGCTGAAAAACACAGTGGAATTAATTATGGGAGATGGCTGATGGCAATTTTGGTCAGCAGGTTAGCACTGCTTCTAATCTAAGAATGAAGAAGTGATGAGTTGACTTGAAGAAGAAATTTTTGAAGATGCACCTATATAAAATTTATCTTTAATTAATCATGTTAATTTTATAATATATGCAACTTATATCTTAGATCTAAGTCATTCAAGATGTTTTTAGCATGGTTAATAGGTAGTAGAAGTGTTATTAAAATATTTGATGTTTTAATTTTGTTTATTTCAGAGAAAAGTAGCCAATAACGGTAGAAAAATGTAATATCATAAAATAAATATATTTTTGGACAGAATCAAAGAGTTGTGATCATACAATAGTAAGATAATTATTTGCTTAACTTTTTAACAAAATTTCAGCTTCATTGGAATCATGGATTTTCAGATGTAATAATTTTTTAAGAAAACTTGGAGTGATGATTATGTATTTTAAGAAGAAAAACATAAAATAATTTTTATAGGAAAATGTAGAAGTAAATATGCTAATCTTATCCATTAAAAACATTCCTCGGAAGATTTTACGATGTTTATGATGAAAGAATCTAGTTACAAATAATTGGAATAACTATTTGAAGAGATATTTAATTTTAATTCTTAATTAATCACATTGTGTTAAATTTGATGATAGAGGCATTACTTTGATAATGGATCATCCAAATTCGAGAAAATAATTTTAAAGATCTATTCCTAGAAATTCATTTCAAATGGATGTTTCTATTTAGAGATTCAAATTGTTTTTGTTAAGAAATGTGAATCGTTGAAATAACAATAATAATAATAATAATAATAAACTTATAAGATTCTCAGATCCATCCAATTAAACGTCTCCATGGGTTCTTCAATTAGGTAAATGAAATTTTTCATGCTTTGTTGTTAAAAATTTAATGAGAATTTTAAGTTTTTATAATTCATATATTTTTCTCCAAACCCTATAGATTCATTAAATTATAAGTATTTTACGAATTTATATTAAATAAGAAACCTCTATATATGCTTCTTTGAAAATTAGAGTTCATATAGGCAGTTGCCGGAACTGTTGAACCCCGCACACGAAGAGGGCAGAAACGAAGTAGAGACGGAGAGGAAGAAAACTAGTGCGATTTGACTGTTTAATCGAAATTTAATAGAAAGCCTCGTGAATTTATGATTTTGTAAAAAAAAAGTACCTATTTTTGAAAAATTATAGGAAAACACAAATCTTGATGAAAAATTTTTAGGAAATATTTCTAAAAAAATTAATTGAGAATGCCCTCTTGAGTTATTGAGAAATTTCACAAAGAAAGTTTCAAAAAAATTACAGAAAACCCTTCAAGGATGAAATATTTTACAAAAATTCCTCCCATTAGTTAGAAATTCATAGAATGGTTTCTAAAAATTTAGTTTACATAAGAAATCTCGGACTAAGTACTCGAGAATGGTGGTGATAGCCCACATTGGCAACACACAATGGCCCCTGAGCCATTAAAAGTATTTTTGACATAAATTTTGATACGGATGTCTGATTTTGTAGATTCAGCTATCGACTTCTACAATTTTAGATGTTCTAACTTCATTGGATGGGTTGGATTATCCATAAGAGATTATTATTAGAAATTATTAATGAAAAGATTTTTAATAATGGATATTTCACTTGATTATGGCCTATTAAGACAATAATAAAGATTTTTAAGTATAAAGCTTATCATTTAAGACTTGATCCTATTGAGATAAACTTTCAAAGTTATGTAAGTAGAATAAACAATGAATTTTAGAGGATTATCATTACCTCTTTAGATGAGTGAAGTAAAGATTTATAAGATCTCAATTTCTCATATTATGCATGAAGTATGAGATAGGTAGGATCTTTTCTAATTTGTAAACAGTAGTTTCTCGATTGAGTTTTAAGATTTTCTATGCTTTCTTATGTATATGACGAGTTGTGGTAATTTATTTTGATATGAAATTGATGAATTTTAGTTTACCAGATTTTATATGATTTATGTGATATTTCTCTGCAAAACAAATTTTAGTTTATAATTTTGAATTGTATTCGAAAAAGCATGATTTAGCATGTTATGAGCATAATGTTTGAATGTATGGGCATGACATGAGAGAGATTACTTAAATTTAAAATTATAAGTAAGGGCTTCATTGATGCTTGAGTTATGTGAGCCACTAAGCTTAAAGAGGAAGTAAAGTTAAATGATTAAATTCATAAGCATAAGCAGTTGCATTGAAATATAAGCATGAGCATTGGCATATTAAATATTTGTAAAACTCTAAGCTTTCCAATTGAATGTTTATGAGTTGATTTTCAGTGTTTAGTAATTTTCATTAACTATTTTACTTAATGAGTTTGCTCAGACTCACTCTATATTATTGTATTTTTCAGTTGACCTGCATGCGGGTGGACACTAACATGAGGTTGGTGCACCAAATGAGGCTAATACTTAATGAATTCAATTTTGAAATTATTTATTTTGAGATGGATGTAAAGAGGGCATAATGTATATATATTTTATGAATTTGAGAATGTGGATATAGCTTGATTTAGTTTTGATGAGCCATCAGGTTTAAAATGATCTATAAAATATTTGATATCATATCATATTCTATGCTATTGCACCTGTGTACTCTTCCTATTATCATCAATCCTATAGTATACTAGTAGTAGTTGTTGACTCAGTCGGTGAGTGTTCCGGCCTCGCGTGAGAAAAATATTTAATTCAATATTCATTCATTGGTTTTTGTTGAATGTAAAACTGTTTTCCCTGCGGCTTTGAGAATAAATGCTTAATTAATTTCCCAGCAAAATTTTAAGCATCCAATTCTTTAACCGA
>JAXCLR010012670.1:0-30498 GCA_035584095.1 Annona squamosa | reverse complement strand
GTAATATGAATTGAGATATGCTGTAAATATACTCCAATCAAAAAAAAAAAAAAAAAAAAAAGAAAAAGAAAAAGAAAAAATGGAAAATGGGTCGGGAGATCTCACCTGTACATCGGCTGCTGATATCATTCCCACACACCAGATAACTGGACGGCCGGCCTATCTCGACCATTTATGTGCCCAGCCGTTGAGAACTTAAACTTATCTGATCTTTCGAATCCCAGGCAATAATCCATCACCATGGACCCACGAGAGTTTCGTTGCCACTGATGATCCGAAATGCCTATTTTGCCCACTGCTTCAAATCCAAACTCAAGCCGACATTCCATGAGAACCCGGATCTTCCCTCCTTTCAATCAGCATTATTTCGGGTTCCCTACGCAAATGGCGAATTCCATGTTGAGAGCCAAATGCTCGACGAAATGGCCCGCCCACGTTCCCGTTCATGGAACTCGAAACTTAAAGGCTGCTGTATCAGTGGTGAGTATTTCGAGGCACTGTCCCTCTTCGCAAGACTGCATCGTGCGGGCCTCAGGCCGGACCGCCACTCCTTGCCCGCTCTTCTCAAATCATGCACTGCTATCTCAGAGATGGAATTGGGGAAGACATTTCATGGTCATGTTGTGAAAGTAGGCTATGAATTGGATGTTCCTATCAGGAAGGCGCTCATAAACATGTATGCTAAACGTGGCTTTTTGAATGATTCGCACAGGCTATTTGATGAAATGTGCTGGCATGATCCTGTCATGTGGAATATTATCATAGCTGGTTATGCGCAGTTAGAGTTGCACGTCGAAGCGATGGAATTTTTCTATTCCATGCATGTGTGTGAGGAGGAGCCTAAGCCCAATCCAATTACTGTTGCTGTAATACTCGCAGTTTGTGCGAGACTAAAATCTTTGAAATGCGGCATGAGTGTCCATGCTTATACAATTAAAGGTGGTTGGGAATCAGAAACTCTTGTTGGGAATGCACTTGTGTCCATGTATGCGAAATGTGGCAGTGTCAAGGATGAAGCTTGTCGTGTGTTTAAGCAGATATCTCATTGGGACACTATATCATGGAATGCCATCATTGCTGGATGCTCTGAAAATGGGTTATCTGAAGAAGCAATTGGGTTCTTCCGACAAATGCTAATGGTGGATTTCAAGCCAAATTATTCTACCATTGCGAATATTCTACCTCTGTGCACATTTTTTGATGTTGGGTGCCATGGAAAAGAGATCCATGGTTACATTCTGCGTGTTGGATTGGATTGTGATGTTTCAGTTTGCAATGCTCTTATCACATTTTACTCAAGGATTGGGCAGATGCAGGAGGCCGAGTTTGTCTTTAGAAGTTATGGTGTGAAAGATTTGGTTTCATGGAACACCATGATGGGGGGATATGCTATGAATGGTTGTATCTCTGAGGCTTTAGATATGTTTAATGAATTTCTGTTGACAGGCATTAGACCTGATTCGATCACCATCATCAGTATACTTCCTGTGTGCGGTCAATTATGTGCATTCAAAGAGGGTAAAAAGATACATGAGTATGTTCTTGGTCATCCAGGACTGTGTAATGACACAGCCATCGGAAATGCGTTGATAAATTTCTATGCCAAATGTGGCTCATTAGAAGACGCAATTAAGACATTCTCTTCAATGCAAAAGAGAGATCTGATATCATGGAACACAATGCTTGCTGCTTATGCGGAAGGTGGTTGTCAGGATAAAGCTGTTGATCATCTACGTCATATGCAAATAGAAGGACTTAGACTAGATTCAGTTACCATCTTAAGCATTCTTCACTTGTGTCCTTTGCTTGGTCCAAAATCAATCAAGCAAGCTCATGGGTGTTCAATTAGATTGGGTTTGATGAATGAGCTTACGGTTGGCAATGCAGTAATTGATGCATATTCTAAATGTGGGAGCATTGAATACGCTTTAAGAACTTTTGACAGTTTGTCACAGAAAAACACTGTAACAGGAAATGTGATGATTTCAGGGTATGTCACTCACAAATGCTCTCAAGAGGATGCAGAAATGATCTTCGGTCACATGCAGGATAGAGATCTGACCACATGGAATTTGATGGTTCAGGTTTATGCTCAATACGGCTGTGCTGATCGTGCTCTTAATCTGTTCCGTGAACAACAGGACTGGGAGATGAGACCTGATGCTATGAGTCTAATGAGTATCCTCCCGGTCTGTACTCACTTGGCTTCAGCCCAACTTTTGAGGCAGTGCCATTGTTATGCAATTAGAGCTTGCTTTAGTGATCTTTTCTTGGAAGGTGCTTTTGTCGACGCATACTCAAAATGCGGAAGCATTAATTATGCTTGCAAGATCTTCTCTATGAGTTTACAGAAGGATCTGGTTATGTTCACAGCTATGATTGGTGGGTATGCAATGCATGGAAAGGGGGAGGAAGCACTTGAGGTCTTCTCTCAAATGCTTCAATTGAATATCAAGCCAGACCATGTGATCATGACTGCTGTTTTATCAGCATGCAGTCATGTTGGTCTTATTGATGAAGGTTGGAGGCACTTTAATTCCATGGGTGGGGTTCATGGCATCAAACCCACCATGGAACACTATTGCTGTATGGTTGACCTTCTTGCTCGTGGAGGGAAACTGAAAGATGCATATGATTTTATGATTAACATGCCTATCAAACCCAATGCAAATGTGTGGGGAACCTTGCTGGGTGCATGTAAGACCCACAACGAGGTGGACCTTGGGCGGCTAGTAGCAGATCACTTGTTTGCTGTTGAGGCCGAGAACATCGGGAACTATGTTGTGCTGTCAAATCTATATGCTGCAGGTTTTAGGTGGGATGGTGTTGAAGAAGTGCGGAGATTGATGAAGGTAAAAGAACTGAAGAAACCTGCTGGGTGTAGTTGGATTGAGGTGGAGAAGAGGCAGCATATATTTGTGGCTGCTGATCTATCTCATCCTCGAAGGCTTGCCATCTTCAGCACATTGAGAACTTTAGATAAGCATGTCAAAGAACCAGTGATTTAAGTGAATCAATCCTGAGAGGATCATTCAACGGAAGAATTGACAATTTGTATCTACTGAAACGGCCGCAACTAATTGAAATTCGGATGAGAGGAGCCAGAATATCAGTGTACAGAATCAGGCTCCCACATTCAAAAGAAATAAAATTTCGTGATTCCTTATCAGTGCCTCCTTTTGGAGGAATCTCCTGATCCTCGTAGATTTGGTATAAAGCAATATCAAGCCACAGAGACTAAAGAATTGCAAAGCCGTTGCTGCTGTATATATATTTTGATTAGTAGCTGTTTCTGCTATATTGATGCAACTAGTCATTCTCCAGTCGAGGAGTATGGAGGTTTTAATCCGTATGTCTGGAATTCTTCAGTCATGGAGATGGAAGAGATGATGAGGCTGGTGAGCATGCTGTTGCATTGAGATAGAAATGAAATGAAGATCTTGACTCTGTAAACGCAGCCGAGGTATTTAATACGGAAGAAGTTAGCCAAGGGAAGCTACCAACCACAGGGAGAAGTAAATTCATTTGTCACAGTCACGGCAAACAAGAGAAAATCAAGAATCTTGATAGGGCTGGAAATGTGGAACAGTGGAAGAGTAAATGCCACGAAAATAGCTCTTCTTAGACATTCTGTACGCTCTTGTATTCTACCATTTTTCGCCCTCCCATTCGTGCTTCTGTGAAGCTCTTTGAAAATCAGCATCTTGAGTAGCTTTTGCCACATTATCCAGACAAGCTTAAAGCATAAACTGATGCGAATAAATTTTAGAGTTTTATCCCAAATATACCCACTGTAGTCAACCAAAAATCCATATATGCCCATCGGTTTTCAAAAAGGTCAAACATACCAACTAGGTTTGGTAAATGTTTCAAATTTGCCCACGCTATTAACAGTCCGCTAAGCCTTGAAAATTCAGACTGAATTGGCTACTTTGGTGTTAAATAAAACAATGTCATCATCTTTTGCAATAACTAGATGAGTAATTACATAAAGAGATCTTAACAAGACAAGTATTTTCATAATTAAAATTTTTTGGTCCATACGGTCGGCCTCATTCACATAAAAATGAGCTCAAATTTGAGCAGGACCCCGCTTAAGCTTCTAAATTATTTTCGAATTCAACTGTGTTCTTTTCTTATTTTGTTTGTATTTATTATTTGGGTTGGGACATTTAACGATTCAGCTTTTCTAATATTATCTGTATCTATGATTTTGGGTTACAATATTTAAAGATTCAGTACTCTTTGAGGTTTTTTCCACAACAAAATTCATTTAGTTAGTCCACAAAACTATATCATTGCTTAATATTTAATGCTAAAATAGTCCAACTACTCAAAAATCAATCTGGAACCCAAAAATGCTGAAACCCTAATTACATACATCTTTTTTCAAGCATTTCATTTAGGGATAATTTGCAAATATACTCCCATAGCTTGACGCTAATTGTAGATATACTCTCATTGTTTACGAAATATATATTATCCTCGCGAAATTTTACAAAGATTGCTTGCATACCTTTGTTAACGGCTGTTAAATAAAAATATAATTTGCAAATATACCACCATAATTTGACCTAATTACAAGTATCCCCGATTGTTTCCCCAATTCCACGGGCCTAGACACGAAGGCTTCCTTAATGAGCCGCACTGGTTTGGGATGGAGAGACGACAAATGTTGCCAAACCCTCTTTAGGATGTTTCGAACGTGGCCTTAGTTGGCCATCGATTCGTCAATCAATCGTGGCTTCTATTGTGACATATTGTTCGTTGGGTTCTGTTGCAAGAGCCGGCTGCTCGGATTTCAGGACGATGAGATAGTAAAGCAGCTCAAGCAGAAGGACGCGCTCTGTCACTTGGATGTGCGACTGCCAATCGCCGATGGCTTTGAATTGGGAGAGCTCCCTGCATAGCCCCGTCGCGATCCTCATCAGCTGCTCGTCGGATTCCTGCACCGAAGAGGACTGCGATTCTGAGATCTTCCTGAGGAAGAGCGGGATTTGGTTCTCCAACATCATGATATCTCGGAGAATCGCGTTGTGGGCCGATCTCGTTCCGGAGTAGTCCACCAAATGCGACATTCTGGAGGATAATCTCTCTAAGACCCCCCTTCTGTCGTCTTTAGCAGTGAATATCCAGAGGAATTCGATCAGGAATAAGGCGCCAACGGCCATCGTCCAGGCCAAGGTTTCTTCGATGTAGTCCAGATACTGATGGTAATGGTCCCAGGTCATGGGCTCCAGCTTCATGAAGAGATCGACGAGGTTCTGGAACTTGGGGCCGTTGAGGCGCTTCGGGGTGCGTTTGGCGGCGGCGACCCTGTAGCGCTCCATCTCGTATAGCTCGGGTGCCAATGGTGATAAGGGCCGAGGGCGACTTCCTGAGGGATGTAGGCTTCTGGGGTGGCGGCAATGAGCTGTTAGGAGACGTTGGAGATGGAGATGGGGACGGCAGTATCATCATCTTCGTTCTCTTCTTCTGTTTCACCTGGACGGTTGCTCACGAAGCTCCTAGTCTTCTTGCTTCTCAAACTGCACGTCGAGTACTTGTTCGAGTTGCCAGCAAAGGACGGCGCCGGCAAGAAGGAAGACGACGGCAATCCTAGAAACCGCCAACCTTCCATCGGGGGGATCACCATCCCCTCTTGTTTCGGAGTTGGTCCGGGTAGGCATGAAGTTCTCCGCTACCGGTGGCGACGTCTCCACCGTCCGCTTCGACAAGAAGGCCGTCACCTTCCACCTCCCCACCATCACGTTGGACGTGAACACGAAGGTGATCCTTTGAAACTTGGCGGCGTTTGAGACGGCCATCGTGAGCGCGCCGCTGGCTTTCAGGCGGTATACGGAGCTGATGAATGGGATCATAGACACGGAAAAGGACGGGATGGCGTATGCAATTAGGGAAACAATAGAAGCATATTTGTCATTAGATTAAATTATGAGAGTACATTTGCAAATTATATTTTTTAATTAATAACCGTTACATTTCAGCTGTTAACAGTGGCACGCAAGTAATTTTTGTGAAACTTAACTGGAGTAATATACAATTTGTGAGAAAAACGGAGCATATCTGCAATTACCGTCAAATTATGGAGGCATATTTGCAAATTATCCTTCATTTAGGCACGTACATCACCGCACTCCTGTAAAACGTGTGAAAAACATGTGTAAGGTATAGCTAAAAATCATAGGCCAATATATTTGTTCCAAGATAGAGCTGGCGCCACGCTATAGGAGTCGCCACAATAAGCCCTGAACATGGCCAAAAGCAGTCCTCGAATAGAAACCTCACGCGCCATGAGAAGCTTTCAATTACCTTGAAAATCTGCGTAGTACACATGTATACCTATATACAGCCATACAGTCTGCAAGTTTCTCAACACCAGTATTTTAATCCGAGACCAAAAAATGGAAAAAGAAAAAAGAAGATAATTTTCACCGGGCGACTATGCACGTAAATACACACACAGCATCTTAACGAATCGAGCACACTCAACGCATGCACTGAAAGCCCTTGCATATCGCTAACCAAATACCAAACAAAATAAGGCATACAGCCGCATCAATTGCAAGAACAAGCCGAACGTGGCGCCACCATATCTTACGGGCCTGTTGTTGCCCTCTATTCCTGGTAGAGCTTGAACTCTTTTGCAATGAAATTGATGACATACTACCTTGGTTTGATTCAGGAACTAAATCAATCTTGATTCCCCTATCCATGGACTTCCTATGATCCTCGCTCATGATTCCTCCATCTGTAGATTTCCGTTGATCCTCCAAAATTATGTCTCTGGTCTCCACCAACCTACCTTTCATCTTCTTCTTCTCATGCTTGCTAGGCTTCCCAAGTAGTGGTGCTTTGCAGACTGTTGCATCTGAGTTGCTCCTTCCACCATGGAATTGAGAGGGACTGATATGAGGTGTAGGCCTCTCAGCCACCCAGTCTGCAGGTTCTGACCGAGATACATTTCCCAGTGAGGATATCAAGTGCTGAATGACAGGGACCAGCTGCTCTTCCATGCAAATGGGGTTCAAACTACCGAGGCCACTCTTTGAACCATTCTTCATTATCTTTTTAAAGCCATCCTTGACACGTTCCAGGAACCGGAGCCCTCTTGAAGTTCCAAGAGACTCATCCATTATTGCAAAATAAACGTACCCATCTTCCATCAGAAATCCAAAGGTCCTGTGCCTAAATGTTTCAGAATACCAGTAGTGAAAAGATGGAGCTCTTTCCAAGCAAAGTCTTGCCAAACCCTCAACCTCTTGATCTCCCCCACTGTAAGCAAAAAGAACTTTATACCCCTTGGCCACACAGCAATAATGAATAACATTTGGAATTGAACCCATCTGCAAGTAAGTTTATTAAATCACAAACTCATCAAGCAAGCAACTGATAGTTCTCAAAATTTGACCTTGAAATCCAAATAAGCTCAATCATTCCCAAAGCATGCAGTTCTCATGTCTATGACAGACTTCTGAAATGTTGATATCATGTAAATCCATCTTCACTTTCTTTTGCCAGGTCTTTAAATTTGCTGAGTCAGGACTTAGCCTCCCACCAAATCCTTAGAAAGATGTCATAAAAGGATAGCCTTTTGGTTTTAGCGATAACCCCAACAGGCTAATAAAACAGGTTACACCTGTAAGAAGTAACCTGCATGAAAATGAAGAAAAGAAAGAATAAAGAAAAAGGAATCTTAAAATTTTCTGAAAACTCCATTTACAAACCATCACTCCAACTAATATGGAGTATATTGAAAGGAGAATCAAGCTTAGGCCTGTCTGGCTGGGCAGAATGATAACTGCACAGCTCCATCTTTTGAAAAAGCTTGGATTTCAAACTTTTTACATTATGCACTTAATCAGGCTATTGCATCTCTTAACAAGATTTTGGGCAGAAATTAAAAGTGTGGCTAACACCTACTAAAAGCAGATAAGATTCTGCACTTTCTAATTTCAAAACGCGGGGCAAAACAGGCCCTTAGCAACTTCAGTTGTCCAGCAGTCAATCATATCATCCATAGGTAGGCACAAATGCCTGCATGCATACATGCCCGTGGCCACTCGCTAGAGGATATTTGCCCATTCAACATTCGAAAGCAATAGCTCTAGATGATGCAATCATCTAGGGTTCAGCTTTGCGCATGTCTAAATATCACATATAAATACCAAATGCTAGATAACTTGAGATAACATTGACTGTGCTACAACCTCTTTCAAAGAAAAAAGGCAAGATTGAAATAAATACTTCAGACTGGTGGTGCGGTGGAAGCAGAAAATTTCCATCTTGTAACGGAATTTTGAGTCTATAGGAAATCTAGCTACTACAGTTGTGAGGGATCAAGCTCTAGGAAATACCCAAACATTCCAACTGAAGCATGCAGACTGATGTCCACTTGCTTGTGTTTGTGGCTTAAAATCCAGCAAAATTCAGTTTAGGGTTCCAAAACCGCAAAAGAAAGAAGCAACAAAGCCGATCTGAAAGCGTTTCAGAATCCGCCAGGTGCCACGGAAAGTCTCGTTAAGAGATCCAAAATCTAGCAAAACAAGTCTCGTTAAGGGATCCAAAATCTAGCAAAACACAACTGACAATGTTACTTTTTCAGTCTGCCAAAACTATTCACTGAAATTTTGGTAAAAAGAGAAGTCCTGGGAGAATTTCAGCTTCTGTAGCTTCTAAATCTGGAAGAACCAGGAAACAAAACCAACATTCGAAGGAAATTCAGTTCCAATAATACACTCAAACGGTCAGAATCACGACCTCACAAAACAGAGAGCAAACGAACAAATACCTAATATCCGCAAGCTTCAGAAGAATTCTTCAACAGGGACAGTAAAATAAGCAAAGAGGAAAGGGCAAAACTTGGGAAAAAAAAGTTGTGAATTGCATACTCCTCTCTCTCTCTCTATTTGCTCGGAGAAGGAGAGGTGATTTCTACTTCGTCAACAGTCGGCAGCACTGCAGCCTCGACAGGAAAGAAACGAAGCGGGATAAAAAGGAGCGTGTCATGATTGGTAATTTTGGATAAGGGGGTTGTTAACAAGTGATTAGTCCCCAAAATGGAATAATAATCAGTTCATTATATCTATATATGGTTAAACAAATAATTAATAGCGTGTATTAATGACTATTTGTATCACCCAAAACATTGTCTCGATTCAAAATACGTTGATATATATACAAAATATATTTCTTGGAAAATAAAGTATTTTAAATACATTAAATCAACAACAACAACAATAATAATTCACATGTATTTTTATTTATGATATAAAATTAATTTGGTTGAAAAATTCTTTGCTTCGAAAACCCAAATCAATAAAAATGCTTCCAGTCAACCGGTCATGATCAAACCTAGGATTCAAATCCTTTGTTTTTATTTTTCTATCAGGATATCAACTGCATACATTCTTTCTGAAAAAATTCTAGCCAGGTTAAACAAGCGGAGACGTGCTGCTGTACGTACTTGAAATGAGTGAGACAGATGGCATCTCATGAATTGGATTGGAAGTTGGTCGGACTTTGATTTATTTATTATTTACTATCGTCATCATCAAGTAATGAGAACGAAGGATGAACCGTTCTTTGGGAGGAAGTCCTCAAACATGTCTATAAATTAGTGGATGCTGTGACGCGAGTCGATTGCATTTGGCAAACATCAAGTGGCTGAAAAGTTCAAACTTTTCTGCAATTACCTTGTTTTTATTCTAAAGTTTCTAATAGCCCGCCGCAGCCCGCAGAGCCCATGAAATGAGCTAACGGAGAGGGATGCAGTCAATTGCATAATCTGCATTGCAGAGAGAGCTGGCTTTCTCAGACACAGATTATTACTACTGTACAAGGAATGACAACAGACTATCAAATCCTCTGAATAAGCCCACATAAATCATGACAACACAATTCTAACAATGCCCAAGAGCTTCAACATCGATCACAGCCCAGCTATGCCCACCAGATTCACATCTTTCATCTCCTTGACTGACAATGGCTGCTGCAGGCATGGTTCTTTCTCCGCCTCCCTGAATTACTACATCTCCAATGCCCTCTGAAGATGGGGAGTGGTGTCGGGATCCGATGGTTTGGGCAGCTTGGACATCTTCATCATCACTAGGCGCGTCAGATGCTGCGGCTTGTGTGGGTGGCAGGAGGGAGACCCGGCAGAGAGGACAAGTGGTGCTGTTGGAGAGCCAAAGATCAATGCAGTCCATGTGAAAAGTGTGCCCGCACGCAGGTATTTGTTGAAGTTTTTCATTGGCTTTGTAGTCACCCAAGCAAACCGAGCATCTGCAAAAAGGGCAAGCACGGCATGGGCATTTGGAATGACAAACCATCTAGGAAATGGCTCGGTCACATACAAAAAATACGGGTTTCTATTTACAACATGGAAATGACAAGCTAACATCGGCATTATAGTACCCATCTTTTGCATTTATACATACCAAAAGATCTTATAGAGGAAAATTAATTTTCCATTGGTTGACATAGTTCAAGGAAGTATCTTTGGGGTGACGTAAATTACCTTCAGTGTCCTTAGGTGGACAGGTCAATACAAAAAGTGATTAAAGGTGAAGCATAGAATTATTTAGGAATTTTCATTTTAATCAATTACATTAGTAATTTTTCTGTATTTCGTCAAGCTTCAACTTCAGAGGATCAAGGTTGAACCTATTAATTGGATACAAGTTGTAATCAGACAACGAAATTCTAGACAGTCCAGAGCCCATTTCCAGGCTGGAAATCCAAAAACAATAATCATCAGATGAGGTTCCAACAGTTGGCCGGATAGAGCCCCATACATTTGCATCCTGCCCCAGCTATTTCTTTCTTGCACTGCATATCATGTTGTATAATACAAATATTTCTACGTCAAGTGGGTGCAATGTCCTTCATAAACCGAGCATCATCATGAGTCATTTCCTACCCAAGTGAGGTCAGCTACATGGACCTCGTTGCTCCATTCTTGACTATCAGAAACTAAGTTTTCAGCACTTTTTTAATGTTTTCACATCTTTTCTTTAGATCTTTCTCTTATTCTCTAACTATTTTCAATTAGAATAAACTCAGCTCTTATAACCAGTGCCATTTTAGACTTCTTTTTAACATGTTCAAACTACCTTAGTCTAGAAGATCAAAAAAAAAAAAGAAAAAAAGGAAAAAAAAAAAAACACCTCAGTTTGTTTTCCCTTATTTTATCACATGTTAGTTTCAACCTTAGATTATTTAAGGTTACCTTCTAATTTTATTTTTTTTCTTATTTTACTACTTTTTCGCTTTACCATTTTCATTTCTACTACATCGTTCTATGGATAGTTTAAGTATATGGTGGTTTTTAATTACACAACATTCTGCTTCATAAAGCATAGTTGATGGAATCGTATTCTTATAAAATTCTTCTTTTAATTTAATCAAAACTCAACATTTGTATGAAATTCCTTACGTATTTCATATTTCTTCCATCTTGATTGGATTCAATCTATAAGTTTTCTTGATTTCTCCATTCTCTTGGACTATTAATCCTAAATGCCAAAAGTGATTAATTTTTAATGTTACTTGCTAGTCACGTAAAATTTCCCAATCATCTCCCTCAATAATTGAAAATATTCAATTCAACAATTCAATCCTCCCTGATTACAGCTAGTGTTCTTGCACAGCCAGTTTGTCTCGGAATGGCTTATAATCAGTGACCAAACCATAGGCTCACATGTGCAAGTTGCAACATTTGCATATATGATGCATCAAATACTTATTCTATGGCCAGGACATCCATTCAACAGGGCATCGGCTACACAGGTATTGAGTCACAACTACACGAGATATCATTGTCTCCAGCATGCACTTATTCACCAGCTTTTTCCATGTCAACGGACATGTTAAGCCCACCTAATCAAATTTCAACAAATCAAAATCACCACTCTATGGCTGCTCTAGTCGGGATCTTCAGATGAACATATGGGACAAAAAAGAAGATCAGTAAAATGAAGAAAGATGTTCTCTGAAAGACTAACTCAATTTGGATCGTTTAAAAGAACAAGAGCCTTCAAGGAAGAACTCTCAGCCAACAATGTGAAGTATGATGATCTTGATCAAGTCTGGTAGTAGTAATAGGTGAGAAGCCTTCTGAATAAACCATCCAGCTGTTTACACTCTTTTATTAAAGAAAACTTATCAAATTTTAAGATTTCTGGTAAGGTCATAAAAACAATAATCCAATCTGACTCTCAGAGAGGTCTATGAAGGATATGCGAATTTGGCTGGGCCAAGTGTTCAAGGTTGCTAGTTTTAATACTAACATTTTGCTTGCTAAGTACTTTTCAATGGCACCGGGCCTCAGAGTGAATGCATAAACACATTCAACATCACCAAGTATGCACCTAAAATGACTTCACACACCAGTCACGTAGAAGAAGTATTTAATAAAACATTTGACACGGTACATGACTGGAACCCTCCACTCCTTTCTCATAAGTCGCATTTAGTGGGGACCAAATTATCTAACAGCCAAATGTTCAACACGTAAAGGTGAAACATTAAGTAAATGAGAATGGTGCTGTATGTCAATTTCATTCTCAGCCCCACAAAGCTCTACCTATGATTTGTAAAAAGTGTAAAAAACTGAGCAATGCAAGTAAAGACAACTCACTGTGTCTCTCTGACCAAGAAGCTCTCCTTGAATACCACTATGGGAAGCATTTCTCTAACCTCTTGCTTTAAGCCGGATTCAGATTGCTGGAAAACAACAGAAGAATAGCTTCAGCATATACAAAGCAGTACAAAACTGCTAAACTACACGCTGATTATGTCAAACAGCTCACCCTACTAGCAAGTCCTCTGGCTAGTTGTGAGCTCCTCATCCGCAATGAGGACCAATCAACCTGCTGGCGCCGCAAGTAGAACATGTAAAACACCAGCAACAGTATGAAGGTGAAGAAAATGGGGACTGAGAATATAAAAGCTTGGTACAGTTTCAGCGCAGGTGAAGCTCTTGAGCAACACGCTGGCGGATCTGAATAGCTATAAGACATCACCAAACCTTTCAAACAATCAAACCCAAATCGCATGAATCATGTAAAAAAGGAAAGTCTAAAATTCAGCACAACCAATTCAGGAGAACCTTTCATTAAAAAAAAAAAAATTCAGGAAAACCAAATTCAATTTGGAAAAATCTACAAGAATCGCTCAATCAGAGGATGAAACAGAGTTTGCGAATCTATTGATAATACAGAACTACAAGAAACGGTAAAACGCTGCAACCAAATTTCGGACTTCAGCGATCAGATGGCAAAATCAAATAACATCCTCACTCACCAGAAAAACCGACATCAGGAATTTAAAAATTGCGTGAGAAATCCAAATAAATTGCATTGCCTCTAAACAAAGCCGACAAAGAAAAAGGGGAATAAAGAAAGTCCCACATTAGACTAGAGACATAACAACAGAAAAGAAATCTCAAACGCCATCACTCCGAAATTAAACAAACGACAGCGGAAAAACTACCAAAAATAACCACTATTGTGGCAGGAAAACAAAAGCCCGTGCTTTTTGAGCGTTGAGCAAAACACGCATTCGGAAAAAAAAAAAAAAACGTAATAACACAATCGAACTGGAATGTCCATATAAATACGATTCCTCAGACAGGCTAGATCTTAGTGGAAACCCAGACCAGGAATTAAGAAAATGAAGCCTTTTAACCCACTGCCCGGAAGTAACTGACGGGAAAATCTCTCCGCCTTCTGGTCTAGACTCTAGAGAGAAAATGAAGAAGTGAAAAGTGAAAGAGCACCCCCAAGATCTGTTTCCGCTTTTGGAGGGAATGTACAATAGCAGAAGGTGATGGATCCCCGGGGATTGGATAGGCACTGAGAAGATCTGTTAGCTATGTTGTCTTACGGAACCAAAATACGAAGACTAGATGCGCCGGCGTTGCGTCCTAAGCCACATCCATGACGTACCGTTACTTTTTGTCGGTGTCGACTGGATTTGGCAGCAAACAAAAGAAAACGTCAAAAGTAAGGCAGGTTAAGGTGTGTTCTCGGAAGTGATAAGATTTTTTTGGATAAAAATTTTTAGGCCAGAAGTTTATGAGTTAGAGTAGTTTAGCACTCTCTCCGAGTGCTACCATGTGCTGGGCCATCGTTCCTAGTCTTGAAAAAGGTAGGCTGTATTGGACGGGTGTGGGTCAGTTCTTCATCACTCCTTGAACAGCGACGTGGGCTTGATTTTTCTACGTTCTCATGGAATAAAATGTATTAGTATAGATGATCTTTAAATAGTATTGACGTACGAGAGTTTTTCCATGGATATGACGACATATTGGCTAAGACGGGAGTGTTTCCACACGGATTGAGTCACAGATTCAACAACATAACGACAGTGTGTGGTGCTGGAAACCGCGGGACCGTGTGTGCCCATCTCGCTTGTTGGACAAAAGCACCGATCATACAGAGTTTGAATTCCGGTCTTCGGATTAAAATAAATACGGCAAAATCTGTTAACGTAAGGCGGTTTATATGGGCATAAAAAAGGAAAAATAAAAAATCCGAAAAGGATGAGAGAAGAAGGGGAGAGATGCCGTTGAAGGCCTACATGACGCCAGTCATTTTCTCCTTCATCTCCAACCATTGCTGTAGGGTGCCTTCTCCCCTCCTTTTTTTTCCGTTAAGGCCTTGGTGGTCTAAGGATTCATCTGGTAGTTACCCACGAGTTTTGGAAAGGGGGTTGTTAATGCCGTTTGGTAGCGATTATCGGCTGTCTTTCAACAAACCTATTTATTCTAACTTTACCTCTTTCATTTCAGATTAGTCACACAATTTTTAAAATATTTTATTTTTTACTACTACTAAATACCACATTTTTCACAATTTTTACCTTTCCAAATTTCCACTTACTCTTCCTAACCAAAAATGCCGGACAAGTTGCACCCCAATCCTCTCATGTTGGAGGTAAGATCCCATGTGGGCCACATGAGACATCCCATGCAGCATGGGGATTTTTTTTTTTTAATTTTTTTTGATTTTGTTATATACACAGAAATTTATGAGAATGTCCTTGTGTTTAAAAATAAAAAATATTTAAAAGCATCTAAAAATGATAAAAATTAGGTTATATATTAAATACACATAACTTTACATGTTTAAAAAAAATTTTAAAATTAAAAAAACAGGTCCCATGCGGTTATCTCACGTTGTGAAGATGGCTCCAAAAAAGGAAGCAAATTCAAACAACGTGAACTGAAATCTTACAACCCACTCCAACTATCTCGGGGTCAAAGCTCACGAATAAGGCCACCATAAGTCAAAACTGGGTAAAGATCCAAGTCTTCCGTCCAACGAAAAATCAATAGTACCTCTGAGTCGAATTTCAAATGAATTCTCAAACAAATATATCATCCTAATTACATATTTATAGGACCAAAGTAAAAAATATTTATAAATTCTATGTCATCATAGGTGTGTTTGTTGGATCCTGATACTGTGCACCTGGGTGCACTTAGCTTCAATGCACTTGAGTGAAAAATTTTATTTTTTCGAAAAAATTTTATGTCAAATTTTACTATTTTTGAAGATCTATTTATATTTTTTATTTTTTAAAAACAGAGGCATTTTAGTCCCCTATTTTAAAAAATTTAAAAAGTATCTACGAATTTCTAAAAATGGTAATATATAAATTTGCCTTATATATTAAATAAACTTAAATTTTTCAATTTTATTCAAACAGTTTTAAAAAAATTTAAAAAGGGGTTAAATACACCCACATGCACTTAATAAAAAACTATGTTTTTTTATTCTTTTCTATAAATTCCAATTATTTCTTGTATTTTTCAATTATTTATCGTACATTTTCATATAACTATTTTATCTATTTTTTATTTATTCCTATTTTACTTTATCATATATTCCATTTCTATTTACCATTGTGCATTTTTCTCTAAATAAACACACCCTTCAAGAATAATGAAAATGAGAGGATGAGAATACAAAAGTTAACACGCAACGAACATATTTTTTTCATTTTTACTTCTACAATTCAATAGCTTTTTTATATCTTTTTATATAATTACCTTATATATTTTTTCTTTATTTTTATTTTACCCTTCGCATATGAGTTTCATTCCTTATCCTCCATTCTCATCATCCTTATCCCAAAGAAGAATGTAAATATAAAAGCCAGTACCTAACTATTTCACCTTTTCCATTTTTATCCTTGAATTCGAATTATTTTTCATATGTTTCCAACATTTTCTCAATCTCTTCAAGTAATTTATTTATTTATTTACTTTTATTCTCACTTTATACCTATCATATTCATTCTCCTGTCAACAAATACACATTTAATCCACTGTAAATGTCCACATGCCGTTTATAAGTCCATACTATCAAAATCGAATTTGACAGACCGATTAAATCGATTCAGCTGGGGACTGGTTAAATTTCTACCTGGATTGTTCAACAGGATAGATTAAAATAATCGAAAACTAGACGACCCGCTAGCTAGAAAACCAATCTGATTTCCATTATACTACTATAAATATCAAATTATAATTAGGTTATAATGGCTAATTTATATCATTTTTATTTTTCATGAAAAATATTTTTTCAAATATGTATATCAAAATTTTAATTTTTTGCATAAGCCTATATATCTTTATTGTTAAAAATAAACATTCTTGTGTAAAAATGACTTAGATACCCCTAAAAAGTTGATTTTAAAAATAAAAAACATATAGTTATATTTGAAAATTTTTAATTTTGATATATTAATTAATTACATTTGGAAAATTATTTTCATAAAAAATTAAAAACAAAAAACACACTTTTAGATCAAACTAACATAAATTGCCCAAGCTAATAAGATCATAACTTATTATAATTTATTTTACCTCTATTGAACATGTGAGATTTTTTGAAAGCATGCAAAAAAAAAATACTTTTTTCATATACTATTTAATATGATTTGACATCTTAAATTCCAATTTTTCTATTATTACTTCTATATTTTAATTACTTTAATATTTTTATACAACTATCCCACTTATTTTAAGTTTACTTACTTAACTCATAATAATTATACTTGTCATGTCACTTCAATCTCTCATCTTTTCAATTTTTTTACATTTTAAACTTTTTATTTTACATTTTTCAAACGTACTGTGCAGTTCATTACATGATGTAGACAGTCCACTTAAATATAAAGGCAAAAAATTAGTTAGTGATGCATATGTTTTTACTACAAGTGACAATCGGGATGGGCTGTACCATGTTAGAGGTTTTCAACTCCGAGCTTAATTTTTAAAAATTGAGTTTGACTTTTATTTTTTAAAATGATTTTATGATGGACATCCGGTTAGTATCGGACCAATTTCAGGACAGCGAATCAGGTAAAAAATGCAGGTTAAATAAGATAATTTTAAGAATTTATATACTCATCAAACATAAAGACATATTTGTACTAAATTTAAATGTTATATGTTTCAATATATCACTAATTATTGAAAATACATCATTAATAAAACAAAACATGAAAAACTATAGTGTAAATTTGTTAAAACAATTTAATATACAACTATATATAAGAGTTATATACATGTAAATTCTTCTTATTGATTTTTATATTGTTTTTTAGATAAATTGTTTCTTCTATTGTTGATATAACTAATTATGAAAAGAGAAAATTTTGAAAGAAAATAATAATAATAATATTTAAAGATAAACTTATGATTTTTAATAAATTAATATACAGGGATAAGTTGGGACTTTTCACGGGTTGCTGTGCAGTAATTCCCACCCCTAGTTTTACACTCAAGAGCCCGCGCCGTCCTTCTCTTCTTCCACCGCGGCGGCTTCTCTCTCCTCTCCCCAGCCTCCAAGGCCTACGACGCCATCTGCCAACTGACCGCGGCAGCAGTTCCCGCCGTTATGGTGTCCGTCAATTACCGCCTGTCTCCAGCAAAACCGCTACCCGGCCCAATACGAAGACGGTTTCGACGTCGTCCGCTGGCTCGATGGCCGCAACCCCGCATTTTCTGACTTCGCCACTGGGGCCGACTTGTCGCGGCTCTTCCCAGCAGGGGACAGCGCCGGTGGGAATATCGCGCACCACGTGGCGGTTCGCATCTCCGAGAGGTCCGCGAGCGAGTTCTTTTCCGAACGGCTGGCGGGATCAGGTCTCATCCAGCGGTTCTTCGGCGGGGAGGAGCGGATGCCGTTGGAGATCCGGCTGCTCAGGTTGCCGATCTTGTCAGCCTAGCGGACGGACTGGATGTGGAAGACGTTCCTGCCGGAGGGAGCGAACCGGGACCACGAGGTGGCGAACCCGTTCGTGAACGGAGCAGGGTACCTCCCGGCGAGGTTTCCGGCGGTGCGGTTGTTCGTGGGAGGTTTTGATCCGCTTCGGGAATGGGGTAGACGATACTACGAAGTGCTGAAGGCGTCGGGAAAGGAAGCTTACTTGGCGGAGTATCCAAATGCCATGATGTTCCCAGAATTGCCGGAGTCTGGAATGATGCTTAAAGAGTTGGCAGGTTTCGAGGAGAAGCAGTCGAAGAAGAAGATGTAGGAGGGGTAAAAAGACTTCCAATGGTGCCCAAGTTATGTACACCTGAATGGGAATACAACACGCCCTTCAATGCCTGCAGTTGTCCTAATTCTCCACTTGTAGCACGTGGTGGAAATATTAAATATTATTAGTATTAAATTGCTGCTCTTGTGGAAGACGAATAAGCCTTACCTAGCGTCTACTATGAACCCCACTTCTCTATGATTTCATACATTTTTTTCTCTCAATGATTGACTTGAATATTACTCTACTTCCTGTATCTAAAATCATTTATAATATCACAAAAACTCTGAAATTTGTCTAACATCATTGGGCACAGTGATAACAACACATTATTTTGTGCTAGTTTAAAAGATTTTGTATTGTTTTTAGATTTAATTCAATTAGAATTATTAGTTAAAGTTAGTTGCATTCAAGTAATGTATTAGGAGTTAAATTTTATCATTTCTCATTTATTTAGCATGTCTTATCTCCTTTTATTAATTTTAAGTCCTTTGATTGAATTTTACAGGTGAAAAGACCAAGGTGTCAAGGTTGTTGCAAGCAAGGTGTGGTCGTTTGAGACTATAACTTTAAATTGAGGTTGTGACCCCAAAGTGTCTAGAGAGGTGCAAGCAGTAGGAGGCCATGGCGTTAATCCACAAGAGTGCAAATCCTATATATGTAAGCTATTTGATATAAAAAAGGTTAGTTAGGTTTCAATATTTCTTTTATTGAAATCCTTTTCTACGTAACACCTTCCATATTTAAAATTTTGATGATTGATGAAAAATTCACATCGTCCATTGTATTTAGCATCATTTACAATATCTTGAAAATTTTTTATTTATTTAATATTACTGTACATGGGTCTCATCGAAAATCAACGTAATAAAATAGTTTAATGCTAAATATAATTTTTAAAGTTTATTATATATTAATATATATGTAAATGGATCTAAGCATTTATTTTTAATTTACAAATGAATATATATATTTTTACAAACGTGGGCCACCAACATACTTAATCAGGATGAAACTTGGCTCCCTAGATAAATAAATGATATTAAATATAATGAATAGATTGAATTTTCATCAAGGATCAAAATTTTAAAAATTAAAGGTTATATGATTCCCTCATCAGGTTTTGTTGAGGATTCATTAGAGCGTGAGAGGGAAAGAGAAATGAGGCTAAGGAGAGGCACTTTTGAAGGGGTAAGAAAGAAAGAAAGCATTAAAAAGATGAACCTACTTAGGTGTTCTTTTTTTCTTCTTTGTCCCTTGTCTTTTAGCTTTTGAAAGATATGTGTTTAGAAAACTTTTTACTAGATTTCTCCAGGTTAATCATAAGCTAGACTTTATTTAGGGTTGTGATGGGGTTCAATATATATCCATGACTTTGATTTTCTTCTTATTTAATTTTCTATGTTTGGATTATCCATTTACCTTGAGTTTAGTGCTTTTACAAATTTAGACATCTTATGGAATGATGTAGGTGTCCTTGCAATACTTGGAAAAACTAGCTTAAGGTAGAATTTAGATTGAATGACATGAGTTTATCTCATAATGCTAGGATTTTTATATCTTGGCTATAAATTGAGTTAATTTGTTAGCCCAAATCAGAATATATTGGCTAATCTCATGTAATAAAATTTGGTCGATTTTACCTTCATTCTTATAAGAATATAAAGTTTTGAAATTCATTATTATAATTATATATGTTGAAAGATATGTATAATTAATATAGTGGTCTAACTTAATAATCCATTTTAGAAAATTAATAGAGAAAAATTAAAAGTTCGTATGAGATGTATTAAGGGAAATCGAAGCCCTAAATCCCCTAATACCTACGGTCAACAATCATTATAAATTATCATTTTCATTCACCAAAACTAAGTTATTTCTTTTCTCACTACTATAATCTCATATTATTTGAATCGACTCTTAAATGATATTTTTGATACTAAATTATAATTTATTTAGTTTGTCTTCTCGTAAAAGCAATCTTTTACTCATTTTTTTATTTAAATGGCACATGCATTTGCATTCTAAGTCAATACACTAATTGTGTTGTGGCTGATCATATAGCTTACATATACAAATATATAAAATCAATCAAAATATAATGATTTAATGTCAAATACTAGTTTTAAAATCTTGTTTTCAATATTTAATCTTTTAGAATATTTTACTCTACAATAAATGATTTTATAAAATATTATTATATTCAATGTTTATATGAATGCATTTAAACATTTTTCATAATATATTATAATTGTTACAATCTAGTGCTTACATGAATGTATTTAAGTATTTTTCATAATTTATACATAATATGTTATTTATGATGTGTTTGGTAAACAAAAAATTTATAAAAAAAAATTCACACTTTTTCATGCAACTACATTACTTTCTAATTGTTTGTATAGATCTTTTTATATAATTATCTTATTTTTTAATTATTTTTATATATTCTTCTGTAAAATTATTTTTATATCTTGTCATTGTCCCTGTCTTATCACGTCGCTCTTTCATCTTCTCAAAATAACTTTTTGTATTTTTTCTAAATTAACAAACATACCCTTAAACAATTTCAAACTTGGTCTCTAGCTCAAAAATGATATTAAATATAATGGAAGTCAATTTTAAATTTTAAATAATTTTTAAAGAAAATTTATTCTTGAAAATTTTAAATATCATTAGTATTAAATTATGGGATTTTTTAATCCATACTCGCATAACTTCAATGGAAACGAAGGTATTTCTAAGTTGTAAAACAGGATTTTTGCAAATATGCTTACAATATTTGACTAGTACTGCATTTATATTTGTAGGTTTGTCAATATTGCAAATATGTTCACAATATTTGCATGAAATTGCATGCATGCCCCTTTCATTAGGACGCCGTTAGAATTTTCTGTAAAATGATACAATGTCATTTAAGTCAAATGATACACTTGCAAATTTTCAAATATTATAGACATTTTCTATTTTGTTGTTTCCCAAACACAGCTACAATGAAAATAATATTTTGAAATCTTAAGCTTTATTATAACATAAATTAAAAAGGAGAGCTTTTAGTAATTTTAAAAAAATTTAATTGGTTTTGTGGAACCTAATGCAAGAGACGCTTGCAAGTTGCAATTCATATAACATTACAAAATCTTTTACGTCCCAATTTTGTAAAACTAAAATTATGTAAGTACGGATGCAAAGATCTCCTAAATTGTCCGCATTTCATTGTATGATCTTTACGCTTGTGCTTTAGGCACTTCGACGAGAAAGACTTTCAAGTAATCTTGTTTAAATTAGAGCCATCAGAACCAATAGCACTCCAATCGAAATGGAGGGGGTGTTTAGCAACAAAAAAGAAAAAAAAATTCAACAGTAACATTTCAATCTCTAATATTATCCTTTTTTAATTTTTTTTTACATTTTCCCATATAATTACTTTACTTTTTAATTATTTCTACACAACTATTCATAAAATTAATCTATGTCAACTTTATTCTCTTTATTAATCATCATTTTCTACACATTCAAAAATTTTTATACTAAAAAATTTTCATTAAAAGTTTTTTCACTTTCCAATCATATTCCAAAACAAAAACATTCAAAAATTTTTATACTAAAAAATTTTCATTGAAAGTTTTTTCACTTTCCAATCATATCCCAAAACAAAAACATCCTAAGTGCATTTTGTGAAACAACGAAAAAAAATTTCATCCAAAACCTTTTTTATTTCTCAATTATTTATTTATATTTTTCTATATATCTAACCTTTTTGATTATTTTTATTCATCTTTTCATATAATTAATTTATTTATTTATTACTTTATTATCCTTGCTCTTCTTATCATCCCTGTCACGTTATATTACTTTCTCCATTTTACGGAACTTTTCAACCAAAACTTTTTCTACTACTGTTTAGCACATCCTATCATCGGATGTGAAAGTTCACGATGGAAGTTTCTTGTATGATGATTCTAATTAATATCTAGGGTGCCATCAGCTATAGCTGACAAATGCATTTGATTACATCGAAATAGAAGTTAATAAGTGAAACAAAATCCATTATAAATAGATGTAGAGATTTAACTAATTTTGAGTTACAGTACTTTATTTTGTGCTCAGTCCAAAAACTGAAAATCAACCATACTTTCGTTTTTCTAGGCCAGACAGCCAAAGAGACTATTCTCCATTGGAAGAGGAGGATAGCTTTTGAACTTGGTTAATGATTAAAAATAATCAGTTGTTCTAAAATCTCAAAATCGCATGTTGATTTTTATATTTTATTATTATTTTGTCATTGATACTGACGTGATTTCGTTGAAATTGTAGACTTGTTACTCCTTTTCAAAAAATTGCAATTATACCTGTATAATTTGAATAAAATTTGAAGTGTATCAATCTCTGTTAATTAACCTAATGCCTTATCATTATGTAGCAATTATGTTTATTTTATTCCAAATATACCCTCGTAGAGCTTTGTATGCAAGGAAGAAGGGCAATCGAAGAGAGAGTAGGGATACTGGAATAAAATAGATATAACTGCTTCATAAGGATAATGCATTAGGGCAATTGACGGAGATTGATACACCTCAAGTTTTATTCAAACGATATAGATGCATTTTTCGAAAAAGGAGCGATTCATTTGCAATTTTATTCAAACAATTTAGATATGTATACAAAAATTAGCCATGACTTTTTACGGCCAAACACATCGGGTAGTCTTACGTCCGGCCAAAAAACACACGTATTTTTTATTATTTAATAAATATGTAACGTTTGGAATACTTAATCTATAAACTAAGTTTTACCTTTTTTTTAGATATTTTTAAGTATTTTTTATTTTTAAACATAGTGACTTTTTCATAATTTTCTGAAAACTTTACATGTTAATGAAAAACTAAAAAAATAAAGAATATGTTTTTTAGGCTAGCCTAAATAAGGTTTGACTTACACTGTCCTAATAGAATGATGAGTCTACAAAAACTACTAATATTTATCAATATGTATACAACTTTGATTCCAAATTGAGGTATTTATTTATTTAAAAATTTTAATGGTTACATATTTCAACTCAAATAATATTAAATATTTATAATATAATATATATCTTTTAATTGATATTTATACAACATACCAACTGATATTATAATCGAATATATTTACAACCCTCGCTTAGAAAATACCCCTGCATTTAGGGGAAAAATATGCAAATATTCCTACACCTAGAAAAATTATAGAATCCCTATATACCTATTGATTCATATTAGGAAAGGTTTGGATTTAAAATTTTTAAAAAATATAAAAAGTGACTTATTATTTTGAACCATTGCCCTTTAAAATTTTGATCATCTTTATCTTTGCATAAATCCAATATCAAATGTGCTTGCATATAGATAAATCAAAGTCTTCTTTTTTTGACTAAAATCAAAGTCAAACGATGCAAAATGCATTCAAACTAATTTTATGGGTAATTTGCTAATATACAAATTTAGCTTGATGTTGATTATTGATATATTCACATTATTTCATAAATTGCATATGACCCCCACAAAATTTCAGCACAATTTTTTGCATTTTAACAGAAGCATAGGGGCTATTAAATAAAAAAGAATAAGTTATTGATATACCCACTTAGTTTGATGCTAATTGCTTATATACCCACATTATTTTACAAATTGCATATTACAAGCACAAACTTTTACCAAAATTTATTGCGGCGTATTAATTATTGACATGTTACCCCAGGTAACTCCTTTCCACCTACACAACTAGGTGTCTTATAAACCGTTGATTCTAATATATCTTTTTATAGAGATTCTAATATAGCTTTAAATAGGATTATTGAAATTTAATGTAGCTTTAAATATGATTATTTCTATCATTATTCAAAATTTTAATGTACACATTAATAGTTTTTGAAGACAAAAAGGTGTCATGGGTACACAAGTAATTTTGCTGAAACTTTACAAAGATAATATGCAATTTATAAAATAATGTGAGTATATCAACAATTAACGTTAAACTAAACAGGCATATCTGTTACAATAAAAAAAAAAGTAGGCATGTTTGCACTTTCATTAAATGACGGTTGTTAATATAGGTAATGCATATCATGCTCTTACGTGGGGGCACAACTTAGGTCAGTTCGGTTCGAGTAGTACCTTACTCTGTTATACCTTATTTCTAAACAATCTACCCTGCCCTACTCATTTACAGGGTTAGTTCTTAATATATACCTCTTTATCCATTACTCGTAGGGTCGATTTTAGTTCCAAATCAGTTCTACACTACTTAATAATAACATTTGAAACCAAACATTTTTATACTGTTTTAAATAAACAATCGGTTTTATTTTATGATCATTTACGACTATCTCAAAAAATAACATCATAGGTACGTGAAAGATTCATTGTAAGGAACAATTAATCGCGACAGCAAGGGGAAAATAAACGTGGGAAAGTAAATAAGTAACATTTGTAGGAGGGAGATATTACGTTCGACAGAGAAGTTGGGATTTCAACAAATCTACAAGAAGGAGACGAGAATGGAAGACCTCCATTGGCGTCGCTACGGGTATCTCCCGTCTGTATCGCCTGGGATTTCATCCAGCAGCATAGCCCGCGGCTGCGGGTTTTGTTCGACGGCAAGATTACATTGCTGGGAGAAGAACGGTGAAGATGGAAGAAAGAGGAATGATGGAAGAGGAACGACAAAAGAGGAATGCTGAGAAGAGGTAAGAGAAGATGGAAGAGGAACGATTGGGTTTCATTTGGATGTTGCTTGTTGACATCCAGCTATGGAAGGGAGTCACGGCTTAAAGGCTGATTGGCAATTACACAAGAGGCGGGATAGGAATGGAAATTAGATGTGGAGGTGTGATGCGAATGGGAATTTGGGTTGTAGGCGCCACTGCAAAGGCGCTCGCGTGCGTGGCATCATTATGCAATTGTGAGAAGAGATTGAACTCGAGTAGCCATAGGGGTGTAACTTGGCCGGATTGAACCTGGCCTATTCAACCTGACTTTTAATGGCGTTAGAACTTGCTTACCTACAATCCGAACCCGATGACCTGATTTGTAAATGTAAATGAGGTTAGGGTTCAAGTGAACTCGAACCCAGCCCAATTTTTATTTTATATTTATTATAAAATATATTTTATGATTTAATTCATTGACCGAAATAATGGATAAGAAAAACAAGAAAGATATCTATTCAATACATTCAACCCTTTCCTAGAAAGAAATGAAAGAAGTAAAGGTTTATGTTCAAACGAATCACGTGTAGAGATATTGATAACACACGAGGAGTTAATGGTATTTCATAATTGACGGATTAAGCGATGGCCCGTAGACCACCTGAAAAGGAATATTTATTATTTGATCCATATCCTAACATAAGAAGTCTAATAGGAGAAAAACCGGAAATAGCAATCCATAAAAAAATACTTATACTAAGGTTGGCTAGAACAAAAGGATAGTTGAAAAGAATTGCTAAATAACTTAGTAGAATAAATATGACTACTATAGATAGTCTACAAGTGAATAACCAATCATCTACTCTAGATGGTAGAAGAGTTTCTTTGAAAAGTAAATAATATTTCTTTATATTTTATGTTATTTATATTTATATTTAAATACATGTTTGACATATTATAATTATATTATAAATAAAGTATATTATTCATTTATATTTATCTTTTATTTCTATAATCTTCTTCATTTATCTTGTTTTTTATGTTAAATTTTTTCTAAAGATATTTTTTATAGATGAATGAACCTATTAGCCCAGACTAAGCAAATGGCCCACTTAGCCCACTTCAAAAAACTCATTTACAATAATTTTTTTATTTTTTCTTCATACGTTTGTTTATCTAAGTGTTTTTAACGTATAAAATAAGGTTTACAATTTTTGGATATGTGTATATATTTTTTTAGATTTTTAAAGATAATGGTATGTTAAATACATATATACGTAGATGTTTAAAAATTTTAGAAAAATATATATATATATATCCAAAAATGGTAGAACTTGGCTTATATGTTAAATATATTTAAATAAACAAGTGTATAAAATGAAAAACAAAAAAAGTTGTTATAAATGAGTTTTTTGAGAGTTAAGCGTGGCATTTCCTTGGCCCGGATTAATAGAATCACTCTTCTGCTCTATATTGTTATATTTTTTAAAAATATGTGGTTTGACTGTATACTATTATGTTTACTTATATTATTTGTTATTAGTGTATACTAATATAAAATTTTAAACCCATCACTTTTAAATAAAATGTAAATTTATCAATTTAAATTCCAACCCAAACCCAAATTAAACCCGATTTTCAAAAATAGGGTTAGGGTTTAGATTTTACACATAAAATTAGGGTTAGAGTTAGGGTTAATATTTTATAAATACGGTTGGGGTTGGGGTTGGGGTTGAGGTAAACCCGAATTTCATAAACTCGAGTTGCATTCCTGAGTAGCCATGTACGTACTCTCATGTATGACACTACCGTCCATATATTTTATCGACTTATGTAAATATATGTGTGGGGAGAATGTTCGAGTGCATGCGACTACACCATGCAATTCATATATTGTGGGTCTTATTTGATCATGAATGGAAAATCAATTCTACTAATTATATTTAGAATTGTTCTCTTTATTAACATACTAATCTTTATTCAAATCCAACATGAATATGATTCCCATATTAAAATAGTATAAATCCACATAATAAAATAATTTAATATATATCAAGTTTAAAGTGTTATTTTAAACCTCTTAACCATCTAAATATGATATTTATATAAATAAATGATTATGTAAAAACTCATTCAGTACATGATCGGATCTCTATACGCAGATATATACACAGATATATATATATATATACATGACGATTCTCATCAAGCTAGATTCCGGATATCAAGTGTGCCCGTGCTACCTGTACTCTATTTAAGAGTTTTAAATAATGATGTTTACCTACTCATATACATAATTTTTTTTGTTTTATCTGATATTTTTGGATTAAATTTAATATATTTTTTACTTTCCCGTACAACGTTGGGTATGTTTGGCCATAGTTAAAAAGTGTTAAGTTAAAACTTTTTAATCTAAAACTTTTCACTCTCTAAAATTATCATTTTTTAATTATTTTTTCATATTTTCCTATACAATTACCATATTTTCAATCATTTCTATACAATTACTTATACAACTAACCTGTTTATTTTAACTTTATCTTCTTTACTATTCATCATTACTTTTATTATATCACATAATTTTATAATTTTTATTCTTTAAAACTTTTGGTCGAAGTGATTTAGCCTTTCCAAAATAACACCTTTCTCTGTTCTCGGAATCTTTAGTCGTTCCCGGACCCACAGATACAGGAATCTCGTAAGACGCCCTTACCAAGTTGCACCCCTTCTCGCACGCCTGAGAAACAAGTGCCCCTCTCACCGTCGTTAAAAACCCCACGAGAGATTGAAGACCGCTGAAGCCAGTTGTTGTCGGACGACCTTGCGATAAGATTGCCCAAGGAGTCAAAACGATCACCCGCTTCAGGCGAAATGACCGAAAAGCCACTGACGGCAGCTCCACTTCCGTGGAAGACGAAGATCTCCATCGCTTTGCTTTCCTTCTTCACTGACGCCGTTCGCCGTCCCGACGGCACTATAAACCGCCGTTTCATTAATTTCTTCGACCCTCGCTCCCCTCCCAATCCCAACCCCGTTCACGGCGTCAAAACGGCCGACTTCACCGTCGACGCGCCCCGAGACGTCTGGGTCCGGACCTTCTACCCCACTCGGACCGACTCCGACCTCCCGGTCATCCTTTTCTTCCACGGCGGCGGCTTCGCTTTCCTCTCCCCAGCCTCCAAGGCCTACGACGCCTGCTGCCGCCGGATCGCTGCTGCTGTTCCCGCCGTTGTAGTGTCTGTCAATTACCGCCTGTCGCCGGAAAACCGCTACCCGGCCCAGTACGAAGACGGCTTCGACGTCCTCCGCTGGCTCGACGACCGTGACCCCGCCTTTTCGGACTTCGCCCCCAGGGCAGACTTGTCGAGGCTCTTCTTGGCAGGGGACAGCGCCGGCGGGAATATCTCACACAGAGTGGCAGTTCGCTTCTCCGAGATGCCGGCGGGTGAGTTCCGATTCGTCAGGCTGGCGGGGTCGGTGATCATCCAGCCGTTCTTCGGCGGCGAGGAGCGGACGCCGGCGGAGATCCGGCTGCCCAGCGCGCCGATCGTGTCGGTGGAGCGGACGGATTGGATGTGGAAGGCGTTTCTACCAGAGGGGGCGAGCCGGGATCACGAGGCGGCGAACCCGTTCGTGAACGGAACGGGGAACCTCCCGGAGAGGTTTCCGGCGGCGCTGGTGTTCATAGCGGGTTTCGATCCGCTACAGGACTGGCAGCGGCGATACTACCAAGGGCTGAAGGCGTCGGGAAAGGAAGCTTACTTGGTGGAGTATCCAAATGCCATACACGCCTTTTATGTGTTCCCGGAACTGCCGGAGTCCGGGATGCTGATTGAGGAGTTGAAAGATTTCGTGGAGAGGCAGTCGAAGAAGGCGTAATAAGGGTAAAATAAAATTATTTTGAGTAGCGATGGGAAAATTTTTTTAATCAGCTATGTAAGTTGGTTTTAGTTGTTGGTGATTGTACTTTGATGAGTGATTAATTTGAGTTTTAGAATTAAAAATATTTTCCCAAAATTGGAATTGACTCATAGGATCAGATCAACCAGATCTGATTTCGGTGGAGTTAAGAGGTTGAGAGGATGAAAAATTCCAAACACAACACATCCCGACTCCCATGTGGAAAAGAAATCTTTGAATCTGACACCATTAGCTGTTATAGTAGGGTGAGAAATTGGTAGGTTTCGTATGTAGTTATTTGGCAGCGCGTGGTGGTTGACTGGTGTATTTGGGTGGTTGGCTGGTCGATTTAAATAAATGATTCTGACCATAGGTTCTATATTTGTGGACTTACGTGGATAAAATAAAATGTCACAATATGTTTACATAAATATCTTTCCATGTGTTCTGTGGCTGCACTGTTGGAGATTTTGTCATTTTTGTCAGGGTTTGTAACATGAGTGCTTTGCATAATATTTTATAAGTGAGAGTTTACGGTGAATATGCAAGAAAGTACGCATTAATTTTGTATGAGTAGTTATTAAATGTGTCATAATAAGGCATGAAATAGTGGTTATCGTATGCCTAGGGATGTGTACGAGACATTTGTATATATATCTATGACTTTATCGAAGTGAATTCATATTTCTTTTCCATAGTTTTTCACTTCTCTGTTAAGGAGTTTTCATAAATTTCGATGTCTTATGTTCATGATATTATGCTTGTTTATTTCATCTTGGTTCATTGTCCATGCTTTCATTATAATCTGTATCAAATCAAATCAAGTTTACTAACATTTTCGACGCAGGCGAGCAAGATAAATGACGAGAATTTGGAAGGAAATAAGCAGTGTAGTTGGTGGTTTTGATTTAAAAAACATGATTTTTTTTTTTTTTTATAGAAAAAGATAATAGAAAGGAATGTTGTTTTTTAGCTGCTGCCAACAGAGATTACGATCAAGAATGGAGGAAATTTTCTGTAACACCCCCACACATGGGAAAATTTATAAATTACCCCATAATAGGAGAAAGATTCTAAAAAAAAAATACCCCCACTTCCGGAGAAGGAAAGAATCCAATACCTAATTGGGACATCCATACCCCTAAGCGTTACCATCTAGGCAACCCCCGGTAGGGGTGCAACTTGGGCCGGGTTCAGCCCGAACCCGGCCCGCCGAACCTGAAAAAGTGTTGAAACTCTGAGATTTTCAACCCGAACCCGATTTTTGAGCCCGAATTCAAATAAGGTTAGGGTTAGGGTTCAAGCAAGCCCGAACCCTGTAAACCCGAACCCGAATTTGCATTTATATAAAATATATAATT
>JAXCLR010012506.1:0-30782 GCA_035584095.1 Annona squamosa | reverse complement strand
GTAATTATGGAGAGTGAAAAGTTTTAGATGGAAAAGTTTTAGTTGACACTTTTTCATGTGAAACAAACACACCCTTACTCGTTAACAAACACACCGCTAGTTGCTGGAAATTTGAAACGTGCTCCAGAATCAAGATGCGCATTTTGGAGTAATTTAAACACAACTGGAATATTGTGTCTGTATTGTGCAATGCAAATTTACAGAATCAAGTAAGCTTCAATAAAGAAATAAGAAGTTGGATTCAAAATTTAGGATACTTTTATTATGCCTTTAGTCATAATTTATGGATTATGATCTAGTGCACCTGGTGCATTAAACCTATTTTAATTTATTTTTATTTTTTTGAAAATTTTTTTACACAAGTGTTAATCTAAGTATATTTAATATGTATATTAATTTTTACCATTTTTAGAGTATTTTAGATATTTACTTTTGATTTTTGACTTCGAAAATAGTAAAACTTGATACACACGTTAAATACACTCATATTAAAATTTGCATAAAAAAATTTTAAAAAATTAAAAAATAAGTTACTGCACCCGGGTACACTAGATCATGATCCGTAATTTATAACATCTTTATAATTTTTACCCTTCATGTGCTTTGCTGCTGACATACCCTCCAGCTATCTGTATATTGGCTACACTAGGGTCACTAGCCTTAATACTATGTCTTGTACACAAGACTGTCTTTACCATATAGACGTGCCAACTAGGAACTATTTGTGGTATCGAGTGATTTAAATATCCTATTAAGGGTCAATCATTTCAAATAGGACAAACTTGAAGGGTAAAATTATTTTTCAATATGATAATTAATGGTTATGTTTGATTGCATGTGTATAATTGAAATTTAGAGAAAAATGTTATATGTATAATATAAATTTTGAAACATTGTAAATATATTAAGAATTATGAAAAAATATTGTAGGTATAAGTTTATAAGAAGAATTTTTCCTAAAGATAAACTTTTTTTAAAAAATATTTCCATGTGCAAGAGTAGGTTTTTCTTATTTTGTTACTCATCATGATGACCAGGCACCTAATGAAAGTATACTGAGTGCAGGAGAATTTTTTTTTTTTTAATGAAGTATATTTACAACATATCTCAACTCATAATACATTTAAAGTTCTGAGAATTAAATTACCGCTTCTTTCCAAAATTTAACCTTAAAATTTTCACTCATCCTACTTTACACACACCCCCATTAGCCACTTTGCATTTACTATGAAAAAATTTCTACCAGCACTTCCCATGGCTAACGGGTTTGCAAGGGGCGCGATATTTCTAGTTGACAAATTTTTTTTAACAACTCAATCCAAGTGTACATACAATCCTACATCAGCTAGTGTAGATTTAATAACATTACCAATTAAGTAGCTATAGAGGGACAACGCTCCCAAAAATAGAAGATAAATTTGAGATGTGTTCTCGATGCTCATTTTTGGGCTGCAAAAGTTAAAAGTACGTTTGGGATGAACTTCAAGAAATGTATACTTTCCACGCACGCAAAGTTTATTTGACGTTTACCCTCGGGAAATTTCTGCTTTGGCTTCTTACGGGTTTGCCGGTCATATGTGGCACTTCTATTTAAATTTTAAAAGTGCTCTAGATGCGTGTTTGGCATTGATTTTGGCTTTTGCCATTGTCGAATAAAGAACCGCACGCCAGTCTTGAACGAATAATTTTCTCTCTTGGTACCCGTAATGCAGCCGACAAAAGTATAAAGACCCAATTAGATTCTTATACATCATCACATATGTTAGGCAAAAATACGTCATTAATTTATTTTTATAATTAGTTATATTTTAAAAATGCTTTCATAAACATATGCTTCTAAGTATATTTAATTCATATTCCAAGTTTTGCCATTTTACAATACTTTTACATATTTATTTTTTATTTTCCAAAATAAAATTTTTTAAAGGATGAAAAATAACTCAAATGCCCATAAATTAATGATTTTTAACAATAAAAAATAAATATTTAAAACTATTGTAAAATGACAAAATTTGTATATGAATTAAATATACTTACTAAAACAAATTTATGAAGAAAAATAAAAAATATAACTAATTGTAAAAATAAATTAATGATGTATTTCAGGTTAAAATATATTATGATATATATAACCATACTCCAAAGTATAATAATCTCTTTCTTCGGATCAGAGGATTGGAAAATAAAATGACAAAAGTTACAAATATTTTATTAAATTGAATATAGTAGACTGTGTTACATTGTGCATCATGAGTAAATCGAGGCCTATTTTAATAATAAAATCAAAATTCAATTTCCACACAAGTTAGCATCATTATTTTCATCATGTACTAAAATTATCATGTTTAAATTACGAAAAAATTTAGATACATTCACATGTATATTAGATCTTATTATATTTTATAAAATTAGTTATCCACATAAAAAAGACATTTTTAAGATTTAATTTGATTAAAAATTATAAAATTAATATTTAATATTTAATAATTTTATTTGTTGATTTTGTACATTTATTAGTGGCCATTAGCATATGTACTTTCTTTCTTCAGGAAAAACAAAAACCTTGCTCTTTTAAGTGGCATAGATTTGGATTTCATCATGGGACTAGTGGAACTCATTCATCATAACATCCTTTAACAGATATGCATGTAAATTTTCTGTTAATACGTATAATTATAAATATGCCGATTCCACACTTAGTTCTTATGACAACATAAGAAGAGAATTAGGCAAACATTAAATCCTCTGCATAAGTTGTACATTAGTCACCTAGTGTCGAGTAGAATTATTATATTTGGAAATTTATAAAATTTACAGGTACAAAACCTTACCAGGTCAAATAAAAAGAGAAGTATATTTGCAAATATCACCCGAAAAATACAGGAAAAAGTTATGTCAGGATTGTGTCAGTCTGTCAGGATTCGTAATCACTGCGTCAAATGATTAAAAATGTTTATACTTTTTTTTTTTTTTGATGAAAAAAATAAATAAATAATTGTCCCATGAATTCACTAATTTCACATCGTTCGCAACCCCTGTTCAGTGAATTTGTCCCATGAACAAAAATTGCAAAATTATCTTCGTAAGAAATAACAAGAAAAGAAGAATGAAGATATAAGATCATGAGTACCTATGAAATCGAGAATGACTCGTCCATCAGAAAATCGCCCTGATTCCTGATGAAACTTGTGGAAGAAGGTGATGCCGTAGGGCCAAGGGTTTGGGCGGAAGGCCGCCGTCACGGCTCCGGTGTCCGAATTCGAATCGCCAAAGTTGAAAATGGCCGGAAAATTGCAACCATGTTCCTCATGATCAGAAGCCAACGAGACGGTTGGGATCGAAATGAGAGCACACAAACAGAGAACAAGCTTGGATGCAGGCGAGAAGTAATCCATTTTATTCTGCAAACAGTAATATCTTTGAAGTTAGCATAAATGATAAGAGAAATTATACAGGGAAGGAAAAGATTTATAGATGGAAGAAAGAAAGCAATAGGAACAAGACAGTGCATGGTAAGAACCTCCTCTGATACGTGTTGGCTGACTAAGCTCGTATCGTATCGCATGGACTATGGAGGAGATTACTGTCCGGACTGACCTATGCTTGCGTGCCACTTCAGCTCTTCTAGTCGCTGGAAATTTGAAGCGTGTTCCAGAATCCAGAATCCAGATGCCCCTTTTGGAGTTATTTAAACACAAAAGGAATATTGTGACTTTACAATCTAAAATTGTTTTGGTTGCATAATTAAGCAAGCTTCAATAAAAGAAATAAGCAGTTGGATTCAGAAATTAGGATACTTTTATTAGGCATTTAGCCGTAATTTACAACATCTTTATAATTTTCAACCTTAAAGTGAAAATTATCCGTATTGTGGCTACACTAGGGCCATTGACCTTGATACTACATCTTGTACATAAGACTGTCTTCGCCATGTGGACATGCCATCTAGGTGCTATTTCCTCTTGCTTCCGCGTATATCTTGCCATCATAAAGATAAGGTAAAATTCTTTTGATACCTGCAACATTTCTTCATAATTTATGTTATACGCACAACATTTCAAAATTTTATTTTATACTCGTAATGTTTTATCTTAAATTCAACAATTATTAACTACCTTATTAAAAAGAAAATTGTGCCCCTCCATAATTTTTTAATTGAAATGATTTAACCCTCATATGACTATTAATATTGGCAGATCATTAATGGTTGTTTTGATTGCATGTGTATGATAGAAATTTAAAAAGAAATGTTCGGGTATGAGAGAAACTTTTGAATTATTGTGGGTATACTAAGAATTAGGAGATATATTGTGGATATAAATCTATAAAAGGAATTTTTCCTAAAGATAAACTTTTTTAAAAAATATTTCCATACATGGGAGTAGGTTTTCTCATTGTGTTACTTGTGTTGGTGACCGAGCACCTAAAGAAAGTATATTTTAAGAGGGTAATTAGGTTACCACTTCTTTCCAAAATCGAGCATTGAATTTTCCACTTACACTACTTTACACATATCTACATTAGCCAGTTTGCATTTGCTATAAGAAAATTTCTACTAGCACTTCCTATCTAGTTGATAATTTTTTTTTTTTTTTACAACTCAAACCAAATATATATACAATGCTACATCAATTGGTGTATATTTAACAATGCTATAGAAATATTGCTCTGAAAAATGGAAGATAAACTTTTTAATTTAAGACTCAAGCTTGAGTCTCTCGCATCTAACATGAAATTTTTGCTAGCCATGCTATAAGAATTTGAAATGGCTCTTGATACTCATTTTTTGGTTGTATAAGTTAAGGGAATATTCCAAATGATATAAGATTCTTAGATTGAATTTGTATTACCATTCCTAATACAATTTTTCAATTTCCAATATAACTTTACTTATTCCTAATATATATATCATTACATTTCTATACTAGATATAGATTCGATCCAAGAATCTCGTATCATTTAGAACACGCCTTTTAGTATATGTGTCAAGCCATATAAGATTCTTGGATTGAATCTGCATCGCCATTCTAAAGAGAGCTTTTCAATTTTTAAGATAGTTTTTTTCAACTTTCAATACAATTTTACTCATTCCCAATAAAATTTTCTCATTTTCAATACATATCATTACATTCTCATCTTGGATACAAAGTCGATCAAAGAATCTTGTATGATTTGGAACATGCCCTTACAAATTAGGATTCACAGCAGTGGAGAAAATGGATGTTTTAGAAACTACAGTGGAAGAGGATGGAAGCTAATTTAAAATGTTCCATTGTTGATTATGAAGGAGGAAGACATATTTTTCTAAGAAATGGAATCATATGGGATGCTGAGAGGGAGATTTGCATATTGAATGGCTAAGATGGGTAGTGTGTAATGGGAAGAATCAAGAGCTAGTAATAGCAATTCCTCTAATATTGGTGTGCTCCTAGCAATGTGGAAAGCTAATTACCAAGGAAGATTTTAGTGTTTGATGGGAGGTTTTTTAACAACCCTCTTCCTATAACAACATGTTTCTCCATCATTACTGCCTGGATAGCCAGTGGTAGGCATCCCAACATGCGTGCATGAGGTTTGAGGTTCAAATGGCCGTCAGACTTATGCTTGCCTTTCATGAAAAATCATCTACACCTATGTGTTGCAAACATATGGAAAATTAAGCACAATCCATATTTTGATGGTTAACCACTCAATTTGAGAATTATTGAATTACTAATCTGGTATTAAGTGTTTTCAAGGATTACAATATTCAAAGATCAAAAACTTGGCAAGCCAAGTCGACTTGGGCATTGACTTAGGTGAAGTCAACAGGAAAGTCAACTTTGGCAACAACTTTGAGGCCTTATTTTTTATCGTGCTGAAATTTGGACACCCAGCAGCCGAAGTCGACTTCACTTGCGACTTAGGAGTAGTTGCAACATCAAATCGACTCTATCTATAACTTGGGATATTTTCAGAGACAAGAGTTAAATTTGACAATGTCAAGTCGCATTCCAAGTCGACCTCATCATGCAACTTAGGTAAAGTCGTGCCTAAAGTCGACTCAGATCTCGACTTGAATAAAATAATAAATTAAAATGATTTTAAACATTATACTCAGAAAGATGAAGTCCAAATCATGAAAGCATGACAAGTTTGAGCCAATGTTACATAAGGTTTTTATCAAATGTTCGAGAAAGATTGACCAAGCTCAAGTATCAAGAAGAATGAATAGAATGCAGATACAAATAAAGATATACGAGAGAACTTCTCAAGTTCAAGGGACAAGAAGAAATATATTGATTGGAGAGTTAAAAAGTTTTAAAATGTTAGATACTGAAAATATATCTAAAATATTTGCAAGGTTTTCCAAGATCGTTAATGCATTAAAAGGCCTTTGTTTGCAATCTCACCGCAAGTGCACGGGTCATAGATTGTAGTATATAAATTATCGATCCACAAGGAATTCGGGATTATAAACTTTGCTTTTAAACGCTTTTGCATTGGATATATAGAGAATATAGCAAATAAAATAGAAAAGTGGAAAGAGAATTTAATAAATAAAATAGAAAAACGGGGAGAGAAATTGTAAATTAAAACGAGTAGAAAAAACGAGAGTGCGAGTACCTAGGGTTTAAGATTTTACATGCGTCTTTTGCAACAGGTAGTGGTTTAATTATTTAATTTGGATATTATTTGTTAAAGTAGAACAAATCCTAATTTATCCTTGCACCTTCTCTCAAAACCTGCAAGGCATATCCTAATTTTTCTTAACCACATATTCTCATGAGATTAAATTAACTAGAATTCATTAAATTCTGTGGTTTGTTCATGGAATTCCTCAAGGTTATTATGTCTATTCTCATGGTCTTAGATTTCCAGATTTAGTATCTTGATTATCGTATATTAGGTTTCCACCTCTCGGTTCATCACCTAATATATGAAATCATGCCAAAGCACGGGCCTATGTACTAAACAAGTATAAAAAACACAAGATATTAAATTAACAACAATATTCATTATAAATAAAATAAAAACTCACACCACATTACGTTGTACGCGTGCTATATCCTAAACCCTAGATTTAGGATTTAGCCAAGCATGTTTAAGTCTAAAATAAAATTAAAATCCAAATCCATCTTAAACAAGCTAATTAAAATTAAAAAGTAAAAAGATAGAAAGTTTATTGGTTTGAAGCCCAGATGTTGGCCGCTCCACATAACTTGCTGGCCCGCCTTTTCCCCGTACTCTCCGCCTCCTTGTTCTCTCTTTTTCTCCCAAATTTTTTCTGTTGCTCGTCAATTTCTCTCCCTGGAATTTTTATCTCTGCTGCCCGTTAATTTCTGTTCTCTCAAAGTTTGCTCGATGGTTCCCTTCTGCTGCTGGAATTATTCTCTTTATAGCCGTTCAAAACAGCGAATAGTTGGGCCCTAATTTAATCAACGCAATCCAAATTGCATTGGATTCGGCTGATGTGCGTAATAGGTGCGGCCCAATTTAAACGCAATCTAAATTGCTGGATGCTTTGGATGTGATCTTGTGGGAATTAAATTGCTGGATGGCTAAATGTGAAAATCTGGACGGTTTGAAATATTGCTGGAATTTTTCTGGACGTGGTCTTGTTGTGTGGATGACTTTGTTGATTTTGCTAATGGGTGAATTTCTGGATTACTTTGGACGACGAAAATCATATGCTATTTTGATTTGCTGAATGGCCTAGATCCAAATATTAAGCCGTTAATTTTCTGCATAAAATCTGGACGATGTGGATCATCTTGGGCGTTGAAAAATTGCTGGTTTTGCATGTGGGGCCCACTGCTTGAATGGTTGGATTAATGCATGTGGCTTGCTGGATATTTCGAACAGCTGCTGATTAAATGTAAAGGCTGGATTGTGCAGCAAATCATGACCGTTGAATAAGCTTTGGACGGTGTGAGATTTCTGAAAAAATGGATGGAGGGCAAATAAAAAAAATGGACGGCTGAGATTTTGCATGTGCTGGTGGCCCCACTTCTGAAATTTATTTTTTTGCATAAAAAATAAATATTTAAGTAATCCATTGTTAAAATTAATAAATGAGTTTCCAATATAAAAGTTAATTCAAACCCATTTAATTCTATAGTAACAAATAAAAATGTAATTTCAAGCAAAAAGATCACGAAAATTGTTTAAATTGCTTAAAATTAATATTTAATACCCAAATGTTGCAAAACCACATTTTAGAGCAAATTTCACATTAAACTCAATTAATTACCCACCAAATTGGTATAAAATGCCCCCAAAATATATTACAAATTTCCAATTATCAGCCTTGGAAATGCAAATTTTGAATTTGAATAGGTCATGAAGATACTAAGAGTTATACCCGAGTAATGGACTCCAAAGATCACAGCTATTGAAGAAACAAAGGATCTAAACACGTTAAAACTGGAAGATTTTATTAGTTTTCTTATGTCTCATAAATTGATTAAGAGAAGAAACGAGGAACATGGCAAAGGAAAAAGGGTTATCGTTTTGAAGGCTACGTAGAATTCAGATGAGTCCACCTCATCTTCTCAGAATGATGACAAAGTTATTGCTCTACTTACCCAAAAATTTAGAAAGTTCTTAAGAAAAGGAAAGAATTTCAAAGGATTTAAGGAGAAAAATAGAAAAGAGAAGAAGAAGAAATGACTGAATGTTACAGGTGTGGTAGAGTAGGACATATACAAGCTCAATATCCTATACCAAAAGAAAGAAAATCAAAAGAATGACCAGAGAAGAAGGACAGAAAGGAAAATAGAAAATTTCAGAAGACTAAGGGTAAAGGAATGTACGTAAATGAGAAAACATCTACAACGAGCAGCTCACCAAATGAAGACAATGAGGCAGCCAATTATACTCGAATATGTTGTATGACAAAGATTGAGGAAGAAAATAATATAATCTACCTCACTGCAACAGAAATAATAGATGGACGAACCACATCAACAAATTATACCAGCTGTGAAGAGTTAACCTCCAAAATTAATCACTCTAATACTAAGTCTATTTACTCCTCTACAAATGATTGTCTTAAATGTGCTGAGTTAAATGAATTGCAATACTCATATGATTCATTATATGAAGAAATCAAGAAGCTAGGTAGTAAATTCACATTAAAGAAACAACAATGTGACTCAATTATCATTGTGAATAGAAAACTAGCTAAAAAGGTCAATCACTTAGCAAATAAAAACAACTCCTTAACTGACAAAGTAGAAAGGCTGAAAAAAAGAAAATGAATCATTAGCAAAATTTTTTAACCTAGGTGAAAATGTGAAAATATTTTTAAACATAATCACCCAAAACAACAAAAGAGGACTTGAGTATTCTAGATTTGAGCAAGGTGAAAGCAGTAAATCAAATGCTTCAAAATTGGGTAAAAACTAAGCTAAGACAACAACTTTTCATAAACTAATAGTGAATTATGTTGCTTGGACAAAAAGGCCAACTTGGAAACTATAAAATACATTGAGCCACACTCAAAGATTTCCAAGGGCATGCAACTTTTGCGACAAATTAGGTCATAAAATTTATCAATGCAGAATAAAGAAATTACATGACCAAGGTGCCAAATTGGTTTCGGTGCAAAAAAGCATTAGATTTTGTGTCTTCAAAAGTAAAGCAACGTAGACTCCAATGACTTACTAACTCAAATGAACTAATTACATGGGTACCAAAGAAATAAGCATTATGTGAATTTTTTTACAGTATGTCTTAAAGTAAAGGCCAGCAACATATAAATCATGGACAGTGGTTGTTCAAGATATATGACGGGAGAAAAAAGATCGTTTCATAATATCAAACCATGTAATGAAGAAACCGTTGCATTTGGAAACAATAAGAAAGATAAAATAAAAGGTAAATGAAATATTTATGATATTTCTAATGCATATATTGAGGATGTGTTATTCGTTGAAGGATTCAAATATAACCTAATGAGCATTAGTCGATTATGTGACAAAAGCTATAAAGTTGTGTTTAAATCTTCTATATGTAATTTTTTAATAGAAATCACGTAGTTTTTAGTGGTAAAAGGCATGAAAATATATATATTTGGTTTTCCTTGATTAACTAGATGGACAATATTTTTTATCATTGATAATGATCCATGGGTCTGGCATAAAAGATTTAGACACATAAATATGTCAAATATTAAGACCCTGTGGAAAAAGAGCCTGATAGAAAGATTTCCAAAGCTTAAATATGACAAAATAAAATTTACAAAGCATGTCAACTATCCAAGTAGCCTAAAATGTCATTTCCCTCCAAAAATGAAATTTCAACAACAAGACTACTCCAACTATTACACATGGATATATATGGGTCATCCAACATATTAACTTTTTAAAGATTCACATGGATAAAACTTTTAGCTAATAAAGATGAAACCTTTTCAATATTTGTCACTTTCTCAAAGTTGGTGCAAAATAAAAAGCAAAATACAATCATATCCATTAGAAGTGATCATAATGGTGAATTTGAAAATAAACAATTTATAAAATTTTATAATGAAAAAGGAATTCATCATATATTTTATGCATCATAGACTTCTCAACAAAATGGGGTAGTTGAAAGGATAGAATAATACAAGAGATGACTGAAACTATACTAAATGAAAAGAAATTATTTAAGAAATTTTAGAGACAAACTGTAAGTACAACATGTTATGTACTAAATCGAGTTATTATAAGAGTAATCTTAAAAAATACCCCATATGAGTTATGGAAACGTAGAAAATCAAATATTTTATACTTCCATGCTTTTGACTGCATTTGATGTGTATTGAATAATGGCAAAACAAACTTAGGTAAATTAGATGCCAAAAGTGGTGAGGTAATAATTCTTGAATATTCATCAAATAATAAAGTATATAAAGTTTTCAACAAAAGAAATTAAGTAGTAGAAGAATCCATACATGTTGTATTTGATGAATTTAATCCAAATTCCAAAAAGGAGGATAAGCTAAGTGATGTAACTGACATGTCAAAGAATCTCAAAAAGTTACATATGAAAAAGCAAGGGGAATTAGAATTAAAGCAAGAGCAATCCTCGCACAAAAAGGTAAGTAAAGGTAATAACTCTTACAGACCTCTAAAGATTTTGAAATCAAAAAATGACTATCCAATTGAGTAAGTAATCGGTAATATATATAAATGAGTAAGAACTAGATGCTCTACACATAATATATGTGAACACTTTGATTTTGTATCTAAAATAGAGCTAAATTTAGTTAATTAAGCTCTTAATGATGAAAATTGAATTATGGCAATGTAAGAAGAGCTAAATCAATTCGAAATTAACCAAGTATGGCACCTAGTTCCTAGACCCAAAAATTGTATAGTTATGGATACCAAATCGGTTTTTAGGAACAAATTAGACGAAAGTGGACTTGTGGTGAGAAACAAAGCTAGGCTTGTGGCCAAAGGATATTCACAAGAAGAAGGAATTAATTTTGAGGAATCATGTGCTCCAGTGGCTAGATTAGAAGCCATATACATCCTACTAGCCTTTGCATCTTACATGGATTTCAAACTGTTTGAAATGGATGTAAAAAGTGCATTTTTGAATGGACACCTAAATGAAGAGGTATATTTCAAACAACCTCCTGGTTTGAAGAAAAATATCAATCTAAATTTTTTTTTAAGTTAACTAAAGTTTTATGTGGATTGAAATAAGCTCCAAAAGCATGGTATGAGAAATTAAACAAAATTTTGATTGATCATGATTTTCAAAGAGAAAAGGTTGACACCACCCTATTTATCAAATATAAAGGAAAAGATATATTAATTGTTCAAATTTATGTTAATGATATTAATTCAGTGCCACTAATGAAACTTTATGTTAAGAATTTTCTGAGCTTATGCGAAATGAATTTGAGATGAACATGATTGACGAGCTAAACTTCTTCCTTAGGTTGTAAATTAACCAACTAAGCGAAGGTGTCTTCATAAATCAGTCCAAATATGTCAAAAAAATACTCAAGAAGTTTGGAATGAAAAACAACAAATGAGCAAATATGCTTATGAGCTTGATTATCAAAATTGATAAGGATAAAAAAGGTAAAACAGTTGAACAAAAGTTGCATAGAGGTATGATAGAATTTTTATTGTATTTAACTACATCTAGATCAGACATATTGTTTAGTATTTACATGTGTTCTAGATTTTAATTATGTCCCAAAGAATCACATTTCGTCGTTGCAAAAAAAATTTTAGATACTTAATTGATACTACTAATCTAAGACTATGATATCTTAAGGGTTCAACATTTGATCTAATTGACTACTCGGATGCAAATTTTTCCGGTTATAAGATAAATAGAAAAAGCACTAGCGGGACTTGATTGACAACATGATGGTCTTATAGTTCTCAAGAAAATAAACAAGTATTGCTCTATTTATTGCGAAAGCCAAATATATAACCGCCGGGAGCTATTATATCCAACTACTTTGGATGAAACAACAACTTAGAGATTACAAGATAAATTACAAAGATATACCAATTAGATGTGACAATACAAGTGCAATATGCTTAACTAAAAATCTCATACTGTACTCTAGAACCAAATATATAGATGTGAGACTTCATTTCATTAGAGAACATATTGAAAACCATAATATTTGTCTAGAATATGTTAAAATAAAAAATCAAATTGTTGATATTTTTATAAAACCATTATCAAAAGAATTATTTTATAAAATTAGAAATGAAATGGGTATGATTGATATTTATTTATAAAATGAAAATATTTTTTTGATAGCTATGAATGCTATGACTTGATGAATTGAAAAGAAGAAGGAAATAGAGTGCATACTTTGATACTTGGGTCGGAGGAGCCAAGTTGACTTCACTCATCCCAAATCGACTTCACTAAAGTCGACTTCAGATGAGTGAAGTTGACTTCGATCTCAACTTAAGGTTTGAGGTCAACTTTGCGAGTGAAAATTCGGGCGACCTATTTAGGCGCATGCACGACCTTCTCTTACCATCTCTCTCTATTTTTTTAAAAAATTTCCTCTCAAGAAAGAAAAATCCAACCCTCTCCAAAATCTCGAAATTCATCTCAAATCCCCAAGATCAAAGCTTCCATTGATTTTATAACCTATGACACCTAAAGTCGTCTCAAAACCTAACAAGTTACCTATTCTAGACTATCAAAATCAAATACAGGGGAGGACGTGTCTCGATAGCGACGAACACCATCCAAACGAGCCCAGAAAGAGGTTACAACCTCCACGGGTCGTCGGGTCTGATTTTAGGAAGGTAATCCCTTTACCTCTACACCAAGAAATAAAAAAGAAAATTTTGAATCAAGTGATAGTATGGAATTTGGTGGAAAGAGGAAGGGTATCTCAGCTCAAAGGGGGAAAGTCCTAAAAATGCCAGTGGAGTATTTTAAGACAAAACGTCAATACAATAGATTCTATAGACGTTTCTATGAAAGGATGACTTTCCTACCAAAAATCATTGATTTCATGTTTCTGCATGAGTATGAATTTGGTATTGAGGAATTATTAGATTATCAAGAATGGACTAGCTTGCTAAAAGAAGATGATAGGATATACCCAGATTTGACTAGGCTGTTCTACTAGTTATGGGATCAAGAATATTTGAATACATATGTGAAAGGAGTGGAAATTAATCTAGGAATAGGACATGGAATCAGCAAAAGAAACACAATTGATCATGTGGCGAACATTTTGGGTGTTCCTCCTTTTGATGAACCACTCCTAGTAGGAATGACTCTCACCCAAATGTACAACTAATTGACAAATAGTGATAAATATCATCCTCAAATCAAATTTTTACATTGTATGAATTTATCTCCACAATTGAGAGTATTAAGATTGCTTATAGCCCATTTCATCTATCCAAAAGGTGGAGGCCAAAACTAACTTAACCCTCAAGAGGCCGAAATTTTGTGGAAAGTGGCTAATTGAGTCAAAGTCTTCCTAGACTATTCCCGGAGGCCCTGGAGTTGAAAAAGGAGAATCCTTGGAGCATACTACCATATGGAACATGGATCACCAAGATACTAGCACATTATTATGTTGACTTAGATGGAGAACCCTATGAGGTGTTAAAGCCCACAAATGTCATCAACCGTGCTTTATTAACCCGTATAAAGATTGACCTCGAGGCATTCAGAGCCGATCAATTACAGGATCAAATGGGAGGCGGTTTTCAAGACGCTCCAGCTCAACAAGTACCCCAAGCAAAGGAAGCTCAACTGTAAGGGGAGGATCTGCCTCCTCATGATCTTCACCCATCTCCACCTCCCACTCCTCAAGCTCTAACCTCGCCTGCATCTCACGACTCTTGTTCCCCCCCCCCCCACGTATCACGAGCAACAGATTATTTTGCACATTTCCATGGTCAGCTGTCTACCTCTAAAGTGATTCTTGAATATTTACAAGCCACGGAGAGTCAGATTTCTTAAGAACTAGGGAATCAACGTGTCCCTAATAGAAATGCATGACCGACAAGATAATTGGACCAAGAACTTATTGTCATCAAATATCAACTTGCTTCTGGCAGTCGAAGCAGCCAACCCATTCCAAGTCTACCTGATTTTGATCCATGTTGAGGCAAATCTGTCCAAGCCAAACCCGCCATTCAAGCTTTATTATCACCATTCTTTTTTGTCTGCCCTTGTCTAATGCCTCCAACTCACCTGCTCTCTTACTCTATACCAGCCTTTGCCTTTCACAAATCTCTTTGCCTGTACTACCTTTTTTGTTATTTGACAAAAAGGGAAAAATAGACATAGATTTTTGGTTTTTGGGTAGATTGTATTTAGGTGTACATGAGCATTGCAGTGAAACAGTGTGAAATAGTGTTCTGAATTATTTTGTGTATATCTATGATTTGAATTGAATGAAATTTTACATGTTGACATGTCGTGTAACTGATATGATTTGAAATTTGGTCAAGTGAAAATTGTTAAAATGACATGAAATATTTCTTAATTGATAAATGAAAGGTTTATCTTAAATTGATTTTGTCAATTATCAAAAAGGGAAAGATTGTTGTAAACATATGAAAAATTAAGCACAATCCATGTTTTGATGATTAACAACTCAACTTGAGAATTATCAAGGTACTAATGTAGTATTAAGTGTTTTCAAGGATTACAATATTCAAATATCAAACACTTAGCAGGCCAAGTCTACTCAGGCATAGACTTTCAGACCCTATTTTTCAACAGCACTGAAATTTGGACACTTGAGTAGACAAAGTTGCAATCGAAATCGACTTCATTTGTGACTTAGGTGAAGTCGTAACATAAAGTTGACTCCATCTGCAACTTGGAATATTTTCAAAGACAAGAGTTGAAGCTAACAATATTAAGTCGCATTCCAAGTTGACCTCATCATTCGACTTAGGTGAAGTAGCATTCCAAATTGACCTCGTCATGTGACTTGGGAGAAGTCGCACTTGAAGCCGACTCAGACTCTTGACTTGAATGAAATAATAAATCAAGATAATCCTAAACACTATACTCAGAAAGATGAAATCCAAATCATGAAAAAATGACAAGTTTGAGCCAAAGTTACATAAAGTTTTTATTAAATGTTTGAGAAAGATTGACCAAACTCAAGTATCAAGAAGAACGAATAGAACACAGATACAAATGAAGATTGTAAGCATGAATTATGAAGAAGCAAGACAAACAAGCGAAAGAAGATCATGTCAAAGCTCTAAGAAATCAGATAGCTTGTGATGTTACAACCCAAGTTGACTTTACTTGCAACTTAGCTCAAGTTTAAGACCAAGTCAACTCAAGTTTGGAACTTGACTGAAGAGCTGAAGACCGAAGTCGCATCTAAAGTCGACTCCAGTCTGCAACTTCAATGAAGTCGCATACGAAGCCAACTCCAATTTGCGACTTGAATAAAGTCACAACCTAAGTCGACGCCAAGTGCGACTTGAATCACAATAGTTGGAAAAATTCAAATGTTGATACATTAAATGAGCTTCACCTACTTCTAAATGTTCAAATTCACTCTTTTCTATTTAAGACACTTCAAGTGAATGGGAAAGGGCAAAGAGATAGCATTGATTGAGTTCAAAATCTTTATTCTCAAGCATTTATATGATTTAAAAGAAAGCTTTCAAGAAGAACTCAATGACAAATTGAAAGTGCTGAACTGCTCCATCATCGACTCCTTCTATAAGTTTTTCTCTGCACAGAAATCTGTTCCTACACGTCTATAAAGCATAGTATCATTTTCTTTTTATCAATCATTTGTGTTCCACTTGACTTAGTATTGGAGACTAATATCAAGTGAAGGCAAAGTAGTGTGTGATTAGAGTGTGACTCATCACCTACTAGTGCTAAGTTCCTTAGAGCTAGAATTTAGAAGAGAGCAAAGGTTTTATTATATTGTTATTTTGTTTAGTGGAACCTAAAATACTAAGGTGTGTTTTTGAAGGAGTAGAGTAGGAAGGGTTGTTTCGGACCACTATAATATCTTGAGTTTACTTTAATTATTTTTATATTCCACGTTTTTCATTCAAGAGAATTAAAACTCTCAAGAAGTTAAGTTTCTAATTACGAGAAAATTTTTTAAGAACTCAATTCACCTCTCTTCTTGGATTTTTCCACAAACTAGGGACCAACACTATGCTCCCTGCGTAGAGTTGGTCTGAAAATCATTTTGAGTTCTTTAATAATATCTGATCTCACATGGAGTGCTTCAACATGCTTTAAGTCTGCTACCTAGCTACTAACTATTAGAGTGCAACTTTAAAAATCATGGAAGATTATACGGGTTAAGGTAAATCCAATTCTAATCCTATTTTAAAAACCCTCTATCCATATATATTTTGAAAATTTTAAAAGAAAATAGGAATTAGATAAAAAAAATATACTTAAATTTCTTTAGTAAATAAATATACAGATGGATTTTGCAGGATTATTCTTGTCAATGCATGTTTAGCTCACTCGACACTATTTTTGAATTTAGAGAAAAACCTTAAACCACTTCTATACTGAATTATGAAAATACTAGTTTAAATTAGTTAAAAATGGGTTAAGGGTGGGTTATAGATCGACTCCATCTAAATTTTGCCTCACATTCAACATTAGTTGGTTCACTCAATCTCACCTTACCTAAAATGTTATTTTTTAGAGCTTAAAATATGTAATTTGGGGATTTAAGTTTAGAAATTGAACTTGAATCCAACTCCAATTAAAATTGAGTTGGTTGAGTTTGAGTTGATAGAAACCAATCTAAGTCTGAACCAAAGTTCCAATGCATATTACAAAAAATCGTGTATGATGCATACAACATAAATATATTTTTGATAGTCTTTTTATTATATTATTCATGATAATTATCTTTAAAAAATAAAATATTTTAGATCTTTCTTATAAATAGTTATTCAATGGACACGTAATTTGAAATTAATAGCATAATTTTTATTTTTTAAAAATACAATGAAATTAATAAAACTAACTTGAGTACCAAGTCAAATTTTACCTAAATCCTCCCTAAAAGTTAACAAGAATCTATCCCAAACTCAATTTATTGAGTACAAGTATAATGGAATGAGAGGGATTAAAAAAAGGAAAAGTTATTAATTACCCACTTATCTTACTTTTTTCTCATTTTTACCTTTATATTAATCATTTTTTCATATTTTTTCATATCATTATCTTTAACTATTTTAATTTTATACTTACTTTATCCTGATCATATACATTACTTTTCATATGTTCCATTCTCTCATTCTATTTCATTCCGTTCCATCATTTACATTTTACCAAAAACACTCCCAGCTGAAGTAAAGTTAGGATTGAGATTTTAAAATAGGGTCGAATTAAGATTAGAATCCATATTTCTCACAAAAAAAAAATTAGAATCCATATGTTACGGCTGGATTTTGAGTTTGGCTTGGACTCAACCTCAGGCCGAAGACCCGAATGTCACCCGTAATTGTTATCCCCCGAGTCGTCGGTATTCGTATGATACAATTGCTTGCCGGTGAATCCACCGCCGAAGACACGGAGAGAGAATCTGGAAGTCCATGTTAAGTGACGTTTGGGCTCTACAACAAACGCTCCGGATCATTATCCGCCAACTACAACTAGAGGAGAGAGAGACACCGAGAGCGCATCCATTTCCATCGCGACTGATATTTCTCTCATAGGTTGCAACACCGAGCGCACATGATTCCATCATCTTTAGATCCACACCATCCATCTCGTAAAAACCCACATCAAGGTAAATAAAGCATTAATTTTTAGCCAACAGCGAAGCATTACTAAAAGGCCAAAAAAAAAAAAGAAGAACGGGAGCGTGTGATTCCTAAGAAGTTGACAAAAAAGGAGGGAGGGAGGCTTTTCCTTGCCTTTGCATCAAGGAAAGAAAAAGGCAAGGAAACTCCAGCATCGCTGTCTCCCTTACGAGAGAGAACGAGAGAGGGCGCGGGCCGAAATCCCATTCCCATCGATCTGCTGGTCCTGCAGAAAACCAAAAATTCTTGTCAGCAGCTCCATCTCTAAAGCTAAAAAACTCTTGAGCAACATATTCCAAAACTTTAATAGGATAGAGGAATAGAAACAGAAGATAAGGAGGATCTAATTTATAGAAAGCGCATCCAGCAAATAAAAAACGAAAGTAATGGTAATTTTACATTGTTAGTAAGTTCGTTTTAAAATGTGAATATGTTTAGTTTTTTGATGAAATTTATGTTAAATATACAAGAAATCTTAACTTATTCAATTCAATTCAATTGATAGATCAACCACTAAAGCATATGTAGATATAATTTTTTTTAGTTTTTGATATTTTAAAAAGTATTTATGTCGAAAATATTATTTTTATTAAGATTTCATTATAATTGAGAAAATATTTTATACATCAAATATACATTATGTTATTTAAAGTTTATTTGCTCCTATGCAAATAAGGTACTACGAGTATAATATTTTCTAAAATTATTTTTAATTTTTTAAAAAATTTTGGAATATTATTAAATTTAACTGCATTTAATGGCATCTAATAGGATCTATTGAAATCTAATGATATTTAGCCGAATCTAACTTTTGATTATATGTTAATTGTAATTTAACGCTCATAATATGCTTTTTTTTACTATGTATAAGTTTATTTATGCCTTTGTTATATATTTTAGAGCTTACTTAATAGGATTTAATGGATCCACTTAAGTCTAACAATATTTAAAGATATCTAACAGCGTCTAACAACATCTAACAAAATCTAACAGCATCTAAGAATATCTAATTTTTATAATTAGTATAATAATCCTAATTTAACACCAGGAATATATTCTTAGGCTCTTTATAAGGTCATTTATACCTTAAATAAATTAATTAAAACTTATTTAATACAATTTAATGAAATTCATCTAAATTCAACAACATCTAACGACATTTAATAGTATGTAACGATATATAATAATATCTAACAACATCTAACTTCTACTATTAATATGTGAACCATAATTTAATACTTATAATATGTTCCTAGGCTCTTTATAAAGTCATTTATATATTAAATAAATTAATTAAAATTTTTTTTCTAATATATAAATGAAATCCACCTAAATCTAATATCATCTAATGACATCGAATAACATTTAACCACATCTAAAAGAATCTAACAGCAGTTAACGACATTTAATGATATCTAACAACATCTAACTTTAATTATTAATATGATAATCCTAATTTAGTATCGATGATATGTTCTTAAGCTCCTTATAATATCATTTATATCCTAAATAAACTAATTAATAATTAATTAACAGGATTTAATAAAATTCATGTAAATCTAATAGCACATGAGACTACCTAATGACATCTAATAACATCTAGTGACAACTAACAATATCTAACAAAATCTAAATTTTATTATAAATATGTTAATCCAATTTTAACACCCACAATATGTTCCTAGGATTTTTATAAGATCATTTATTCATTAAATATATTAATTAAAACTTAGTTAATAAGATTTAATAAAATTTACCTGAATCTAATAGCATCTTACGATATCTAACAACATCTAATAATATCTAATACTATTTAATAGTATTCTACAAAATTTAACAACATTTAACAAAATTTAAATTTAAATAATTAAATAAAATAAATATTAATATTAATTAAATTTAGTCAATGTAAAATTATCTAAATTATCTAGAATAATATTTTTATAGTTTATATAAAAAATTAAAACATATCAACTATTAAATTTTATTTTAAAAATAAATTATAAATTATTATTTCAATTAAATGCATATCAATCCTTTCCAATTTATACAATTAAATATTAATATTTATGTTTTATTGTATAATATTTTAATTTTTATTGTTAGACTTTATATATAATAGATTTGTAATTTCGTGTATTTGCATTTTCACACATCTAATATGAATATTTTCAAAATAATCTATATAAATTTGTGTGAATCAAAATACAAGACAATAATAATACAATTTAAATAAAAATAAATATTAACTTGAATTAGACTTAATATCAAATAAATTAATTATAAACATGAGTAATTTATTATATTAAGCTATTTTTCAAACATAATGGGTTAAATTATAAATGTGTGAGCCATACTTAAAACTTTCTGTCAATGTAATTTGATGGGTTTTTTGAATTATATTTTTTAGATTTTTATTTTTGAAAATTCTTCTATTTTCAAAAAATGCTAATTTAGAAATTACTAAATTTTACTAAGAAAAATTTTAAGTGGCACTCATACTTTGTAAAATAAACAAAAAATTAAAAAAAAATTTCTATGCAACTAAGAACCCTATATAACCAAAATGTAATTATCTTATGTGTGGCATCATCAACATGATATTTATATATTGTGGGTGACGATTATTATTCAAAAATAGAACATTAGAAAATTAAAATTTTCATTAAAATATTAAAGAATATTAGGTTTTTGATTTCATAATTTAAAAAGTATATCTTGTCTTTACATTTTTTTATCCAAATTGCGGAAGCAATTATAGATTTTTGGCTGCTTTAAATTTCGCATTATTTTAGGCCATGGTTTCAAATTTGAATGGTGTAAGTCACCTAAAGTAGGATGGATGTGCACGATTCAAAATTGCGCCATTGGAGCACCATTTCGGTGCTACGTCACATGAGAGGAGCCGTGGCAGATCTGTGGGCTTTTATATCTTCGTACCTGTAATCAACTTTTCTCTGATTAGAACCAACAAAGAGAGTGACGATCGTAGTGACGATCTTAGAAGAACGACCTTATCAGTTTTTCTCAATTCGGGCCACCACGACCATTTGTATGTCCAAATTTTAAATATCAAGGACACAAATCATTTTTCACAATAATATATAGCAGCTTTCCATTTTTAATATTAAGAGGAAACATTCTATTTGATGTCATTTTAATATTTGGAATGAATTTTTTCCATTTTCAATTTTGGAAAACCCATTTTTCATGCTATTCTCATATCCGTTTTCTAAAAGTTGTCCCTACTTAATAAAATATTCTTCAATTTTGGTATAAAAAAGACATTAGATATATGTTGTTGTACACTACCATTTGGATAAATTGGGATTTTTTCTTTTCCCACAATGTTAATAATAGAATAATCCCCAAATTTAGCAGTAGAATGAATTTTTTTTTATCAATTTTATAAAAGACTCCTTATTTCTACACATATGATTACCGGAACTAATTATCATATAGAATCTTCATCTTCATGTGTATTATTGCATGTTAGAAAAAGAGTTTTTATAATTTTATCCTTCTTTTTCTATGTTGTTAGCCTATTCATGATTTGTGGCATTATTATAGCATCCACGACTATAATGACCAAATGTACTACAACTATAGCATTGACTATGAGACTCATATGTTTTGGCATAGTTTTCTCTTGTTGTTACTTGTCTAGAAGCTTAACTACAACCTTGACCATGTCCACATCTTCGTCTATGATTGTCTCCTCTATTTTGATTGAATTCTTAATCCAGGAGATCTCCATGAACTTCATGTATATTAAAATTTTCTCTTCCTAAGCTACCTCGACTTTCACCATGATTGGCGCGTCTACCTCTTTCCATTAATGCTCTTCAAGTGAGTGCTGATTTATTCCAATTTTATGTACCATCACTTCATCACCGTATATTAGATAAGTTATAGATTTTTTGATTTAGCATACCACATCAAATTTTAGAGTTATAAACTTGATAATCTTTTGTATAACAAAAGTATCACTAATCTTTTTATCATTGACTTTCCTTTGATTAAAAAGGCTAAAGCACAGATGAAATAATTATTTTTTTGATACTGAAGACTTCACTTGAGATTTTTGAAGTCAGCCTTTAAGATTTGCAAGCTAACAACTTTAACACGTGTAACACGTTAAAAGTTCCTTTCTAGGATAATCCAAACTTTATGAGAAGTTTTTATTGCTACAACCTTCTCAAAAATTCCTTCTTTCACTACTTAATAAAGAAAAGTAAGAGTCTTTTGGTCTTTCCTTCTCATATCCTTTTGTTAAGTTTTCTATACCTATTTTATATCGCTTTTTAGTTCTAGGTTGCATTTGGTAATGAGCAAAAAATGCCGAAATAACACTTTTCAACCTAAAATTTTTTACTCTCTATAATATTCTATTTCTTAGTCGTTTCTATACATCTTTCTATACAATTACCCTACTTTTCAATTATTTCTACACAACTATCCACACGACTAATTTATCTACTTTGACTTTATTCTCTTTACTCTTTATCATTATCCCTATTATATTAATCATTTTCTTCTAATTCAAAATTTTTATATTAAAAAATTTTCAAATAAAAGTTTTATCATTTCCTAAACACACCTAATTTGTGTTCTTTGTACCCATTTTTAACAATATCCCCAATATCATCAACCATAAAATAACTTCTATATGAATTTTCCAATGTTCGTAAAAAAGCTTTGGAATTCACAGATGCATAATACCGCTAGTTGAAGCTATCTATGAGGATTCATGGCTCGACCTAGACATAGTCTCGTTCAAACCAACTTAATCCAATAACGAAACTAAGGAAGATACTAGCTTTGATACAATATGTTAGATGCTCATGCGGAAGATGCTAGCTTGGATACAACATGTTAGATGCTTATGCGCTTTCTTAACCCTAAAAGCTAGCTTGAGAGCTAGTGCTTTTCCTTACACTTATAATTGCACATCAAGCCCCTTTCAAAATCGATATGGGATAACCTTACAATTTTTCTAATTTTATCCAGGGTACTAACACTTCTTATTGGGAATACCTCATGTAACACTTAAAGTATATAAGCATAAATATAAAACTTTACTCCTCAAGATATGCAACTACAATATACTAGAATAATGCTGAAGAAGGAAATAACTTTACTATATAAAACTGAATATTATAATTCTATAAAATCAATATGCTTCAAACGGTAAAACAAAAAAAAATTTTGGCCTAGCTTAATACCCAAAATAGCTTCTACTATCTTCTGCCTTTGGGTTTTAACCAGGTATATATCTAGCTATTTATTATCTGAGGAGGCTACTTACTTTCTTTTCCAAAGTATTATGTGATAGGAGGAATACAAACTTTAACAACATTGTATAAGTGTTAGGCCCTATTTGTTATGATATGAAATTTGGGCTTACGTTGCTATCCTTGATATTATTTTTATACCTATCATGAATTTCTCAAAGGTCATTCATATTTCCCTCGTTTGGGCAAGAGTTGAGGAAAATTTATAAGATAATGACTATCAACTAGAGTCTAGTGCTAGGGCATTCCAATGATATATATATATATATATATATATTATCACAATTTTTCCTTTTAAATAGGATAAAAGGCACTTAAAAATGTGTATTAGGCTTTTTAATACAAAGGCAAAACATACTATCATAAAGTTGACTATATGATTTTATAATCCAACCATAGTGCCTTAGAGACTTTTTAAAGAGGATTAATCACTTTATATTTTTCATCATAGAGATGCCTTGTCCTCCTTCATCTTATTTTCTTTATGTTGCAAGATCAACAATACAGGAACCTCATTTCATGTTTCTCGTCTCTTTCTTTTTTTAAATATTCAAGAAGTCATATTTTTCATAACAAACTCTTGATCTTTTGTAAACAAAAATAGGCACAAATCATCTTTTTTAATCTTTCTGAAGGTTATCGGATTGCACTACTCTAAACTTGACTTTTGATATTTTATATTATGATATAAAATATCAAAAGTCAAGTTTAGAGTAGTGCAATCCGATAAGCTTGAGAAAATTATTGTCGGTCTCAAGCTCGGAAAAAAGCAAGGTTGACATGTTAGCCTAGTAGCAGGTATTATTAAAAATTACTGTCGCATCTCTTATGGATTCTGAAAATATACTAAAATTGTTAATGCTAAGGCATCCCCTATAAGCGACACGCTGCAGCGGAGCCCGGCTATAGTGAAAAATGAGCAAGGGCTGCTAAGGCATTTTTCCAGAAGCGACGGGCTACATTAGAGCCTAGATGTGGTAAAAAATGGGCAAGGGTTGCTAGGACATTTCCCTGAAAGCGGCACACCTTAACAACATCCGGTTGTAGCAAGAAGCTAGCAAAAGTTCCCATGCCTTTATGGACGTGGTTTAGGGCAGAAGGTGGTACCAAAATATAAAGTCTGTTTTAGCTCATGGAATGTTAGAACTCTTTCAGAAAAAAAGTATGGAAGTAGTAGATGTTATGAGAAGGAGAAGAATTAATATAACATGCCTGTAAGAGATTAGGTGGAAATGAGAGAAAGCTAAAGAGATTAATAAATTTAAATTATAGTATATAGAAAAGGATAGTAATAGAAATGATGTAGAGATAATAGTAGATAACAAATTCATAAATAAAGTTGTAGATGTCGATAGAGTAAATGATAGAATTATTCAAATAAAACTTGTATTAGGTGTAGAGGTCATAAATGTGATTCGTGCTTATGCACCATAAGTAGCATTAGACAATAGAATCAAGAAACAATTTTGAGATGACTTAGATAGTGTAATGCAAAGGATACTTAACCAAGAAAAGGTTATGATAAGTGAAGATTTAAATGGACATGTAGGAAAGGAAAATGTAGGATATGAGGGAAGTCATTAAGGTTTCAACTTTGGAGTAAGGAATAAAATGGGAAATGTCATTTTAGACTTTGCTATAGTATATGATTTTGTTATAAAAAAATACCTTTTTTCAAAAAACAAGATGAACACTTGATAACTTTCAAGAATGAGACTGATTCTAGCCAAATAGATTTCTTTCTTATAAGAAAATTGGATTGATTCATTTGTATTAATTATAAAATTATCTCAGTTGAGAGCTTAGCTATTCAGCATAGATTATTAGTGATGGATATATATATATATACACAAAAAGAATCAACAAAACTAATTCCAAAAATTAAATGGTAGAATTTTAAAGGAAACAAGATGAAACTTTTTAGTAAAAAAATGATAGAAGAAGGAAAATGGGAGACACAAGAAGATGAAGTAGAATTAACGTAGGATAAAATGACAACTAGCATAAAATAAAAATGACAAAGTATCATATGTATATATAAAAATCGTAGATCCTCACATAAGGAAACTTGATGGTGGAATAAGGATGTTTAAAAAGCTATGAATGCTAAACAAGAAAAGTTTAGAACATGATAGAAAAATAAAAATGATACGAACTTACAACAATACAAACTATCAAAAAAGCTACTAAAAAGATTATTAGCAATGTTAAACACAAAGCTTATGATAACTTATATGACAGATTAAGAACTAGACAAGGAAAAAAGGATATTTTTTAGTTGGCTAAATTAAGAAAAATAAAGGTAAAGATTTAACACATATTAAATGTATTAAAAGTGAGAACCAAAGAGTTCTAGATGATATTAAAGAAAGATGGAAAACATATTTTTATAGTTTACTAAATGATATCCCACAGAACATTTAAGATTAGATGTTAGCTCAAATAGAGAAGAAAATAGGAAATATCAATTATTTCTCAAAAATTCGAATATCTGAAGTAAAGGAGACTCTAAAGAAAACGAAAACAGGAAAAGTCTTAGGCCCAAATAATATACCAATTGAGAAATATAAGTGCATGAGAGATGTAGATGCAACATGGTTAACAAATTTCTTTAATAGGATTATAAAAAAAAAATTAATGTCAAGTGAATGGAGAAAAATATTATAGTTCCAATCTATAAAAATAAGGGAGATGTTCAAAATTATACAAATTATCATGGAATAAAACTAATGAGTCATATTATAAAATTATGGAAAAGAGTAACTGAACATAGACTAAGGCAGGAAACTAATATATTTGAAAATCAATTTAGTTTTATGCCAGGAAGATCAACCACTGAATTATTTTCTTACTTAGACAACTATTTGAAAAATATAGGGAGAAGAAAAAGAACTTATACATGATATTTATTGATTTAGAAAAAGCATACGATCAAGTATCAAAAAAGTTAACATGGCAAGTGATGAAAAAGAAAGGAATTAATAACATATACATTGATATTATTCAAAATATATATGAGAGGGCTATTACAAATATGAGGACCATTAGTTGAGATATAAATTTTTTTCAGTTAAAATAGGTTTACATTAAGGCTCAGCCTTGAGTCCTTACCTTTTTACCTCAGTAATAGATGAAATTACTAAACATCTCCAAGAAGAAGTACCTTGGTGTATATTATTTACAAATGACATTGTTCTAATAGATAAAACTAAAGAAGGACTAAATCTAAAATTGAATAGGTGGGTAGATGGTTTAGAATATAATGGTTTTAGAATTAGTCGCACAAAAACCAAATATATAAAATGCAATTTTAACAATAGTGAGAACCCTGATGAGGAACCAATTAAGATTTTAGATCAAGTAGTAATAAGAACTAATCACTTTCGGTACCTAGAATCAATAGTTCAAAAGAACGAGGAAATGAAGAAAGATATAATATATAGAATTCAAGCAGGATGTAAGAAATGACGAAGTGTGTTAGAAATTTTATATGACTATCAAGTTCTAATCAAACTAAAAGAAAAATTTTATAAGACTACTATTAGACTCAATATTGTCAGAATCGAACCGGTGATTGAACCGGTAAAGGAACCGGTCTAGTTCGAACCGGTGACGTCAGCATGATATATTTATGATGTCATAAATATTAATTTTTTTAAAAATTTTAAATAAATATATTGATAAAATTATAATTTTATAAATCCTAAATAATATGTTAAATTTTAAAGACCACGGTGTAAGTACAAAACATGCAGAAAAAATTAATAGCAAGTTTTAAAAAATGAATCTTTAAGCATAAATTTTAGAAAAATTAACCACATCAAGGTTTTTCAATAGAATAAAATTTATCAACAGCAACTCTCTCTCCACTACCCCTGCTCCGACCGCGTCTCAACTCCACCTACATAGCATCGTTGTTAGCAGTAATAATCCAACTAGCAACCATTAAAGTCTCCACCGTCTTCCCCAAATCGTCCATCAATGTTTGCCTTTTCCTTCAGCAAAATCTAGCAGCAACGGCATGATCAACCATGGTCTACTGAGCACTCCATCACCAAAGCATCAATAGTTTGCCACAACTGGCTCCACCATCTCTGTTAAACCCACCGCACATTCTCTTTCGATCGGCTTGGATGGCGACTGGCTGCTTGCGGCGAGCTCGGTACGGCGGACTGCAGTGGGCACATGAGGATGGTGGCGCATGCCGGCACTACGGACGAGGCGTGAGTGGGCTGCATGGCGGGCGGAGCAACTTGCAAGCGGGTGAGGCTGTGGGCGAGGAAGAGGAAGACGATCTCTGCACGGGCGCTGCGGACGAGGAAGAGGAAGATGATCTCTACACGGGCAGATGGCGTTGCTGGTGTGGCTGCGGGCTAGTCGGCGAGGGGTTTCGAAAATTGTCAAGTTGTGAAGTGGGAGCCATTAAGTATTCATCACTCAAGCCAATATGTCTGTGCGGATGACTTTGGAATTCGGTTGGAGCACAGTTTTAACTCTCAAAAGTCGTGCATGATAAATCAAGCTGGCCTTTGCAGGATTTTTAGACGAACGGAACTCATTTTCCTTCTTCGGGCGGCGTGGGCGTGGGCACTGACGACGAAGCGTGGGCAAGCTCGTGGGCGGTGGGTGCATGCCTGTGCTGAGAATAGGGGCTGCGGGCGAGCAGGCGAGGTGATTCGTCCGACCGGTCAAACTCGGTTGGACCATCCCTTCCGGTTCGCCGGTTCAGACAGTTTTTCATATATGAACCAAATCGCACCTAATTGAACCGGATACTGGACAAGTCAGACCGGCCAGTCCGATCCAGTTCTAACAACACTGATTAGACTTGCTATGCTTTATAGAGCAGAATGTTGGGCAATTAAAGAACAACATATACAAAAAATGAGTGTAGTGAAAATGAGAAAATGAAATTAAAAATGAAATAATTTGAGAAAACTTAAAAGTGAAACCAATTTGTGATAAAATAAGAGAAAATATATTAAGATAATTTGATCACGTTAAAAGAAGGCCTAAAATAGCACTAGTTAGGAGAATAGAGTCTATCTAAATAGAAGGTAGTAGAAGAATGAAAGACAGACCAAAAAAATATGGATAGAAATAATGAAACAAGATTTTAAAATATTATAAATTATAGAAAATTTAGTCTTAAATTGCCAAGAATAGCGCAACAGAATCCATGCACCTAACCCCACATAGGTGGGAAATGACTTTTGATGATGTTAATGATAGCCTTAAATGATAAAGATCACTTTTTTGATAAGATAATGATACCATGGGGCCAGCCAACGTAGGAGGGCTTCAACCAACCAACCCTACTCAATTTTTTTTTATAAATTTATTAAATTTTTTTATTTAGAAACTAAGTTCTATCATTTTTGGCTATGTTTAGATATTTTAAAAAATTTTGACATAAGGATATTATAGTCATTTTAAGAGGCAAAAATAACCATAATACCTTGTGTTTAAAATTCAAAAAATATCGCCAACCGAGCAATGCTCCATTGGTCATTGCAGGTGACGTAAAGCATTCATGCTGCTATGTGAGTGGGTTTGCTGCTTTGTGAGTGGGTTTGAATATCCACGGGTGGGATTTTTGGTCTGAATATAATTTAGGAGCAGTGGTCTCCCCTATTGATATTTGAAAGCTTGTTGTCTCCTACGTTGATATTTGGGAGCTTGTAGTTTTCTTTTGGAAAAAATTATGAGAATTATCTTACGACTTTGAATATAATATGCAATATGATGTAAATATATATCAATCAAAAAATTTCAAAAAATATCTACACCAAAGTCCCCTCCTATATTTCTACCAACCACATGAGAATATTACCCTTTTTAGTCTACCATAAGTTAAGGACAAATGTCATAGTTTTGCTTTATCCATCATACTTATACCTTTGTATTATACTTTTGTAGATGTATTTGAAGACCATTGTGTGTGATGATCTGATATGTACAAATAGTATGGAAATAGGGTTAGGTCAACCTGTGATTTACCCTAATCCCAAATCATTTTTGACTTATATGATCTAGTATAAGGATAGATAAGAAATTTTGACCTAAATTCAAAAATAGGATCAAGGTTGGGTTGATCAAGTCCCAATCTAAAGAATTTCGACCCATCCTATATATATATTCATTTATTAAAAGTTATAAACATATCTTCAATCTTATTCCCATTTTTTCAAAAATTCTCAAAGCATTTATCATTAGTTATACTCTTATTTAATTTTTAAAATTGGATTTTATAAAATTAACATGTAAGTTTGATATAAATGAGTCTACAAACTAAATCAATATTTAAAAATAAAAATTTTTAAATTGAGTTGAATTGTCAATCTAGAATATTGATTGGAGTTGCAAAACGAAATTTCAACAAGGTACATTTAACTTGTTTTAATAAATTTGATACACTATTTGTATTTAGTAATACTTTTTACTATAGCTAAAAGATTTTTACTTACTAATTAGTAAAATATTAAGGAATTTAACCTTTAAATTTAATATAGTTATAACCTTATATTTCATAAGCATACAAATTAAAAAACTGTTGTAAGTGACATGGATTTTTTAATGACCTGTCATCCCAATATCAACTTGAAATTTATTTTAAGACTTATCAAAAAAGTTATAGTTGGATCAAAATTGTCCCAATTCTATACTGAAAATAGAGTCTGACAAGATTTTTAAAATATAAGGTTAGGGTTAGGAAAATCTTGACGTGGTATGGGCTGTCCCGATTCTCATAAAATATACAAAAATATAATGTGTTAAATCATAAGACTCAAATAAAATATAATTTTTTTATTTTATGAATTCTTAATGAAGCAAAAGGTCTAATTTAAGGTGCTGGAGGTCTGGGCTTCGAGTCCATAAGAGCAATGCTTACATAGCTACATTGTTAACAACATTGTTGTATTTATGACTAAGAGTTTGGACTAAAAATTTTATTATTATTATTATTATCATCATTTAAAAAATAACAAAAACAAATCAAAGACATTGAGATGCCCCACCAGCTAAGTAACCTTAATGAGGTAAGAGTCACCAGCGTTACCTTTTAACTGCGTTAACTTAACCGCTTTTCGGTGAACCCCCTTAGTCAATGTGCAACCCGAGACATTCGCGTTTCGTGAATTGGGATTACGTTTGCTAATTCTTTTAGAGAGATGATTCTCTGCGTCCGGACGAAGTCCCGCGGACTCCGTCCGCTTCCCGCACGCCGCCCACGCGCCGCGTC
>JAXCLR010012458.1:0-30877 GCA_035584095.1 Annona squamosa | reverse complement strand
GCTAATCCTTAGCCATAATTATCATAGTTTAGCAAAATCATAAAATCATTTATAATTCAATAAATTCACTTATAAATTACATATAAATATTTAATGTATATATTGAATCCTAATTAGGTTGGGGTTTCACATTGATACTATACTATTCATCAAGTACAAAAGCAAAAATATTTTAATTGTGCAAATTTATGTAGATGATATAATATTTGGTGCTACTGATGAAACTTTGTGTCAAGAATTTTCTAAGATTATGCAGACTGAATTCGAGATGAGCACGATGGGAGAATTAAATTTCTTCTTTGGACTGCAAATCAAGCAACTAGCCGAAGGAATATTCATAAATTAGTCCAAGTATATCAAAGAAATGCTGAAGAAATTCGGAATGCAAAATAGCAAGGGAGCAAATACTCCAATGAGTTCAATAATCAAGATCGATACCAACAAAAACGGTAAATGTATCGATCAAAAGCTCTATAGAAGTATGATAAGATCATTGTCGTAATTAACTGCTTCTAGACTTGATATTCTATTCAGTGTTTGCATGTGTTCTAGATTTCAATTATGTCCAAAAGAATCACATTTAATAGTTGTAAAAAGAATTTTTAAATATCTCACTAATACCATCAATTTTGGACTTTGGTATCCAAAGGGGTCAACTTTTGATTTAATCGGCTACTCAGATACGGATTTTGCCGCATACAAAGTAGATAGAAAAAGTATTAGTGGAACATGTCAATTCCTTGGGAACATGTTGGTTTCATGGTATTCAAGGAAATAAACTAGTATTGTTCTACCTACGACGGAAGCCGAATATATAGCTGCCGGGAGTTGTTGTGCCCAACTACTTTGGATGAAACAACAATTAAAAGACTAGGTATTGATTATTATAATATTCCAATTAAATGTGATAATAAAAGTGCAATTTGTTTAACTAAAAATCCAGTATTGCATTCTAGAACCAAACATAAAGATGTAAGACATCATTTTATCCGTGAACATGTTGAAAATCGTAACATTTATTTGGAATATGTGAAAACTAAAGATCAAATTGCAGATATATTCATCAAACCTTTAGCAAAAGAATTATTTTACAAAATTAAAAATAATATGAGGATGATTGAGCTAAATTAGAAACAATTAGATGAAAAATTGGACTCAGAAAAGTCCAAGTCGATAAATCAAGTCGACTCTAGATCACCCGCGACGACTTCAGCGAAGTCAACGTCAAAAAGCGAAGTCGACGTCGCATCATAGGCGAAGTCGACTCCGCAGGGGTGAAGTCGACTTCGCCTAGGGCAACGTCGACTCCAACGCGCAACCGATCGAATTCCTGCCTCTCTCTCCATTTTCCTTCTTCTCTCTTCTTCCTCCCCATTTCTTTTTTTCCCATAACTATCTCTGTCTCTCTGGCAATTTCTTGTTTCCGATTCCGATTCTCCTCTGTTTTCAATTCCCTCTAGTGATCTCTCGGCCTATTCCCTCTCTGTTTCTCTTTCTTCTATGTCAAAACTCTCTCCATTTTCTCTGGTTCCCAGTTTTTCTTTCTTTTCTTTCTTTTCTTCTTCTTTCTTCCTTCCTCTCTCCTTTCCGACTCCAAAATCACTGTTCTCTCTGGCTTTCCTCTCTGAGTCTTATCTCTCTCTCCGGATTTCCTCTCCAAATCTCGTCTCTCTCTCTCTCTCTATCCTCCATTATTCTCCAACCATCTCTCTCTAGCTTCCTCTCTCTGTCCCACAACATTCTCCTCTGTCTCTCTCTCACGAACTCATTCCATACTCTGTTTTCATCTCTCACTTTCTCAGTCTCTCTCCCTTAAATTTCCATCTATCACTCTCAAACTCCATTTTGCAAAATCCCATTACAAATGGCACCTAAATCTCAACTGCCTAAGCAAGCTATCTCAAAACCATCCCCAAAACCAATCCTTAGACAATCTGGCTCACAAGCCGAAGAGGAGGTCCTAAGGAGGCAATGGACCCCTTCAAAACGTGCCCGAGAAGAACCGTCAACCTCCACAGGACGATGGGTTCAATTCTAGATGGCAACCCCATCAACAATGGGTGCTCAAGGCTCTGAAAGCCAGACTACAAGGAGTGCAGACACGGGGGTTAGGAGAAAAGGAACCCATGTTGCGAAGGCACAAGTCCTAAAGGTGTCAACCACCTATTTCAATACAGAACTCCAGCATAGTCGTTTTTACAAATCGTTCTATGAGCATAAGGTATTCATCCCTAAAATCATCGATTTCAAATTTTTGAGAGATTATGAGTCCGACATTGAGGAGTTACTAGATTTTTAAGGGTGGACTAGCTTACTTAAAGCAGATGAAAGAGTATACCCCGATTTGACTCGCATTTTCTATTACCTATAGGGTGACGAGTACTTCGGTACATTTGTCATAGGAGTTGATATATTTTTGGGAATTGGTGTAACCCCAAAGTTAGAAGAAGCAATCATGAATATGGGGCAAATCTTCGAGGCACCTTATGAGAATGAGCCATTACTTGAGCATCTGACCGTATCAGATATCTACAATTAGCTCACCAGAAGCAATAAATATCATCTATGGATTAAATTTTTACATTACATGGACTTATCCCCGAGGCTCAAGGTCCTTAGATTATTGATTGCACATTGCATCTACCCAAAAGGTGGTGGTAGAAATCAGCTTAACCCACAAGAGGCAGGAATACTATGGAAGCTTGTGAACCGAGTCAAAGTGAGCCTCCCTCGGTTGTTCATAGAAGCCCTAAGCTTTAGGAAAGACAACCCATGAGGGGTTCTGCCTTATGGAACTTGGATCACGAAGATCTTAGAGCATTTTGGGGTTGATATTGATGGAGAGCTGTTTGAGGTGTTAAAGTCTACAAACGCAATCAACAAAGCATTGATCCAAAGAATGAAAATCAATGCAAATAAACTCTGGGCTGAAGCAGAAGAAGGTGCACCAGCTCCAGAGGAAGCCAGGGATGCACAAGTTGAGGGGGAGTAGCCCCCGCCATCACCAGAAGCACAACCTACTCCACTACAGGATGCACCTGAGGAGCCTGTATCACCGATGTCACATGGGTCATGCTCTCCTAAAGGATCTGAGATTCCAGATCTGGCTCCACACCCACCTGCTCGGGACACCTCCATTCATGATATTCGAGAGCATCTGTAGCAGCTAGAGGACCGGATGACTAGTCAGATCGCCGAGGTCCTACACAGATATGCATTCTTGACAGGATTGCATGTATGGGGAGCTTCAGACCATCCATTATCACTTAGCATTCGGAAGTCATTGTCATCGATCTATCCCTGAGCTTGATCCCTTTGACATGGGATCAGTTCATCGAGATCCCGCACCGGCTCCAGTCTCATCTTTTTACTCCTCGACCCACATTCGACCTGTTCGCCCGACTCCATATCCTGTCTCTGCATTTCAGTTCACCAAAGCTCTTCAAGTTGACCCTTATTTGCTCGATTGAAAAAAAAGGGGGAGAAGTTTGAGAGTTTTGAGTTTAGATTTTTAGGATTTTGGGTTAGGTAGCTTGTATATAGGTTTCATTTGCATTTGAAACTTGTATGAAATTTTTTGATCATATATATGAAAAGTTTGTCTGTGTTCCAATTACTTTTGCAAAGTTAATTATCACTTGAATCATGCTCTGATTACAAATGCTCTATTTTATGCTTGCTCTAATCAGTAGTGTTCTATTTTAAAATGGTTGAAAAATTGTTCAAATCAAATTCAACTTGTGATTATTTGAAACAACATATGAAAATAATGAAAATGAAATAAATATGACAATTTCAATAAGTAAAAGACTTATGATTATCCTAAAAATGTCAAAACAGGATAAAATGACATATTGAAATGTATAAACTCAAATTGATTTTTTCAATTATCAAAAAGGGGGAGATTGCTGGAAACAATTGTTAAAATCAAATGTAAAATATCCAAAGCATGTGTTTTGATGATTAACAACATAATTTGAGTAAAGTCTTAGCTACTAATATATTTTGTACAATGTTTAAGGTTATAAAAGTAAAAAATACAAAACAGAACAGGTCAAGTCGCAACTCACGTCGACTCGGACCAAGTCGATTTTCCAAATCGACTCCATCTTTGACTTCAAAGGTCATCCTCTGTCCAGAGTTGAAATTAAGAGCAAGAATTATCGAAGTCGTAGACCAAGTCGACTCCACTTGTAACTTAGGTGAAGTCACAGACCAAGTCGACTCCAGTATCGACTTCACATGACACTTTCCTTTCAGCGTTGAAATTAGGAAGCAGAGCTGCCGAAGTTAAACATCAAGTCGACTTCACTTATGACTTGGGTAAAGTCGTGAACCAAGTCGACTCCAACATCGACTTCAGGTTGGTAGTGCAGATTTTCAGAAATTCAAGATGAAGGCCAAGTCAGTTTCCAGATAGACATGAATCAAGTTGAAGACCAAGTCAACTCAAGTTTTTCAACTTGGAATATATAAAGATTAATCCAAGTCCAAAGTAAATCAGATATAGGAATTTAACTATTCAAATCAAAATCGGACTTGTTCATGCATACAAAGATTCAAAGTTTTTTTTTTTGGCTCTAGACTTAAAACTAAAGAGATTTTGTACAAATGAACTCCAAGTATTAAAAATCAAAAGAAGAACACTTGTGAAGAAGAAGTTAAGCATGTAAGAGATAATTCAAGAAAGATTAAGCAGACTTGGCAAGAGAAAGAAGTCAAGTCGCACCCGAAGTCGACTCCAAGATCAACTTTGGATCAAGTCTCAGACCAAGTCGACCCAGAAGACAGACTTGAAAATTGGAGTACAGCTGAAGTCACACCTGAAGTCGACTCTAGCATGCGACTTGGAGGAATAACGTTCGAATTTTTGAACGTTGGAACATTTATTACGCGCCAACCAACTCTATAACGTTCAGAATTCTCCCTCGTCTATATATAGACACTCAAGCAAATGTGGAAACATACAAGTAAGAGATAAAAAAGAGGAAAGAAGTGCTACCACGAGTTTCAATCCACTTTTCTCTTCAAAGTTGTTGTTTGCTTCAATACTAAACGATTCGTCGCTTTTATGAATTCTTCTTCGAGCTAAAACTGCCTACACAAATCTGTAAAGTGTAGATTTCTTTCATTTCATCTTATTATTTGTTTTTGATATTTCAAACTAAGTTATAGCAAAGTAGGGTTGTGATCGGAGTGAAACTCGTCACCTACTTATGCTATTTGTTATACATGCCCCCTTGAGCTAGAATCTAGAAGAGAGCAGAGGCTCTGGTTGTATATACCCCCTAGAGCTAGAATCTAGAAGAGAGTGGAGACTTTAGTTATATTCGAGGAATGTATAGTGGAACCCAATTCACAAGGAAGTATGAGCTTAGAAGAATGGAGTAGGGAAGGTCGCCCGAACCATTATAAACTTTGTCTACTATTTTTCATTTCCACTTTCATCATCTTATTGCTTTCTAATTATTTTATTAAAAAGGGATCAAATTAAAACGGAGAAAAATCTCTAATTCAAGTTTTAATTTTTTTAAATACTAATTCACCCCTCCCTTTTTGGGTAATTGCCATCAATTCGGGACCAACACCACATAGCTGCTCTTTTTCAATTTTTTTCACAAAATGCAGCTTTAATTTATGGACATTTAATTACCTTAGCTATTAACTCACTTAGAGGTCCATTTAACATTTTTAAAAAAATCACAAAAAATCCAATCAGTAGCCTTGAACATCCACCTTTCTTAGCTCTACCTTGTTGTCCACTTGTAGAGGTCCACTTGTCCTGATCTTGTGACATTTTTTTGCCACAAAATTCTACCTTATTTAATGGTAATTTATTTACCCTATTCACATAGCTCATCTAGGTATAATTTTTGCATTTTTAAAAATCAAAAAAATAAGCAAACAGCCCTTTGGACGTTCATGGTGTGCCACCTTCATGAACCTCCCTTGAGCTAGCCCATTAGTCATTAAATTATCTCATTAAACAGCTGATATTATCATGGATTTTTCTATTTTAGAAAATTCATAAAATACCCTAGAATTTATCTCCTTTCGACACCTCATTTTTTACATTAATTACTTTAACTTTAACATAAATGTAAGCTACTTTATGGTGCATAAAGTTAAAGGTACATACTTTTTTTGTTTAGGCATAATCCCACCATAATTAGATTGATCCAATCCTTCCATAGTATTGATCTCATAATTTTATCTAATTATTTCAAATTTTGTCTTAATCCGACTTTTCTATCTCAAGTTATGATCATTTGAAATCATCTTTGGATTTTGGATGAAAATGATCAATTATCACCCTAATCTCATCAAAATTTTTATAATCCAACCTTTTCATAAGATTGGGCACAAAATTTTGTGTTTATACTTCAAATTTCATCTCAATCCGCCTTACTAGCGAAAAGTTATGAATTTTTTTAGCATTTTCCAAATTAATTCTATAATTATCTCTCAAATTCCCATAAATCACATAATGAAAATTAAATTAATTATTCATGACACATTAATACTTTTCAATCCTCATTAGGCCACTTTAATCATATTGACCCCATATCGACTTATAATGATTGATTTAATCATCATTCACATCCACTGACATAATTATAATAGATCATCAAAATTACAAAAAAAAATTCATAATTCAATCAAATTATACATGAATCATATTTATGTGTCGAATGCATATATATGAATCCTATGTGGGTCAGAGTTTCACATCCTCATTCCATCCTTTTTATGATCTCAATTTGCACATGGTCACTAACATTTCCTATAAAAAGTAAAACAAAACAACAACAAGTAAATGCAATCCGATTTGACCTAATAAATTAAAAAATCTAAAATGACATAGATTACAATTGAATTAATGCTAAAAATACAAAAAATACACAAGACATGCAAGAACACATACAATGATTCAAACTAATGCAAAACTTATGCAAATTTACATGTTTTACTTGAAACATTCAAACTAAGTCCAAAACGTGAGTGTTGATAACTCTATTTTGGTCTATGCATATTAATGGGGTATGGATTTATGACTGCGACCGAGGCTCCAATCGCAAGTGAGCCGTTTTTCCATTATTTTATCGAGGGGGATGGGAAGAGGTGCCGAACTTTTAAGGATGGAGACATTGTGTGCAAAGCTTGAGGCTATTGAAGTCAATGCTTTGTTAGAATGGCTTACCCCATATCTATTTGTGAAAATACTAGAAGGAAGAAAGGAGAGCGTGAATTTGGTATTGGCTTGTTTGGTGAAATGCATGATTAAAAAGTGTTCCATTGCTTGTTTGCTGAGCTATGGGATAAGGTGGTTTGATTAATTCAGTCCAAGTAAGTAGCAAGTGGGTATGGGACCCAGGTGATTCAACAAGATGCCTTTTGTTGAAGCTAATAAAGCTAATTTGGGAAGAGGTGGTCTAAAACATTGGAATTGTTAGTTGTTCACAATTGATATGGAATCCAAGTGGATCCTCATTCTCAATTTCTGTCTACTATAGAATTGTTGGGTCTTTATATTTTCATGTTACTTGTTTGATGAATGTTTTCATTAGTGGTTCAGAAGCTATGAATGCACATGTTGTGATTGCTCTGCTCTAATTAGTACAAGTTCTTAGATGTTGATGGCAGAAGATGTTTGAATGACTTAGTGTTGCTATCATGCTATTCTCTTATTACAACTATTAAGATTGGTTCGCCTTGAGGACAAGGTTGTTCTTATGCGGCAAGTGTTGATAGGATCCAAGCATCCAAGCCACTAAGACACATGTGCTATTAAGCAGTCCACGTGACGGGTAAGTTGACACATCTAATGTAAGTTCAAGCCTTATAAAAGGGGATGTTGCAGCTTGGTTGGGGGGAGTAGTTTGGTTTTGACGTCCGTTTTGTCTATTTTCACTTTTTCTTTTTGTTTGGTTACTACTTAATCTGTAAATGATCATTTTGTACCAGGATAATTCAATTGATTTCTGTAGATTTAGCTCTGATGAGCCTAACAATTAAATGAGAATTTTTTTGGTATGAGCAATGGTGTCAACCCTGCCTTTTTGCATCACAAATCCAAATTTCCTGCAAGGTTGCTATTAAAGAACCCCGATTGTATGCTTCTGGGAGCATACAACACTGCATGCTCTCGGGTGCATACACCTATTTTTTTTATTTTTTTTGAAATTTGTTTACAATAGTATTAATCTATGTATATTTAACATGTGTATAATTTTTTACTATTTTTGAAGTATTTTAAATATTTATTTTTAATTTTTAAAAATGATTGACATTCTAGGTAATTTTAAATTACTAAAATACCACTGATTTTTAAAAATTTGGAATAAATATTTAAAAATTTCAAAAAATGGTAAAAATTGATACGTACATTATATACACTTGGTTAATAAATTTATGAAAAAATTTAAAAAAATAAAAAAATAAATATATGTGCTTGAGAATACTGAGGCTTAATGCTCCCGAGGGCCTAGGATCAGCTTCCGCTGCTTAACCCTTAGCCCGACAATGAAATCACTCTATCAAATGAGATAGGCAAGTACGGAAGTTGAAAGATCCGATTCGGACAAGCGGCAATCTGCCTCTCTAGCCCACGTCCACGCGACTCTATAAATACCCCGTAAATCCCGTCCCGAACTCGTCATTTCGTCAACGTCTTCTTTTTTCCCCTGGTAGGGTTTGTTTCCTCCTGTTTCTTTTCGTCGTCTCGCTTTAATGCCAGCTCTCCTCCTTTCCTAATCCAACGATCTCAGCATGTCATTACACGGAAAGAAGTTCATCAACCATCCACAAGGTTAGTCTTTTCAATTCCTGCTCCAGATCTGAGCCATGCCAGCCGCTGAATCCCGCTTTATTTCTCTCAACCGCTTGCTGCGTGTGGTTTCCGTCGATCTTAGGAGCATTGTAGCTGCCTGAATTTCCTGTCCTAAAGACTCGTTTTTTCCTGTAATTAGGGCGAGAACTCAGCTTTGAGTTTGGTGCACTGTGGAATAGCTGGGAAATGCTTCTGCACAGTGCATGCGCAGTGCTATTGAGCAAATTCATCTAAGCCAGTTTCCTGGTCTAGGTCGAGCATTGGACCTGCAATCGAGCCTAATTGTTATTTTTTTTGTGGTCGTATATGAAAACTTATGATTGATGTTTGAAGAGGTGGGGCTATCTGCCAAAGGAATGGTTTTCCGTGGTTATGTTTGTGACTCGCACTGTCTGGATGATAGCACATGAATGAATGAGTAGAGCTTTATCACTGTTTGTTGAACTTATGTAATGTTGTGGTGCTTTTGTTGCTTATCTTGTTGCAGATGTGGTGACGGAGTTCATAGAGGGTCTTGTGGAGACCTTTCCAGGGTTGCAATACTTGGATGGATTCCCTGAGGTTATTGAATTCTCTGATCAATTTCTCTTATTTATCCTTAAGAAACTGGCACGTGTGTTTGGTGGTGCTTGTCATGGTTTTGAGTTGTGAGAGAGGCTGAAAATGGGTGGGCAGAGTCACCTAAGTACTCCCTTTGAGATGACCCTTGACATTTTTTGCTTGCCTTAACAAAGAACAGCTGCAAGAGTATATAATGGTCCATTAGCGAAAGGGCAAATGCCACGGTTGAAATTGTTCTGGTTCTCTTCATTACTAGATCCTGTGTGTATGCTAGTTGAATGTTTAGATGAATAAGAGACAACTCCTCAAATCTGAAGCATGCTGATTCTGAAGAAAATCATTGATTTTGTAGATAATGTTTGATGCTAATCACTTGATTTGTGAACGTGGGATGTTCACAGGTCAAAGTTGTGCTGAGGGCTGACGTATCAGGTGGAAAATATGACAAGGTTTCTGTTATATCAGGTGATAAGGCAAATTGTTAATAAGAGTTTATGTTGATTTTTCCGCCTTTGGGTGCAAGTACAATATTCTTTGGAATAAGAATCCATAGCTCCCTGTTGGACAACAGGCCCTGTATAATTTGCTACTTTTTCTTGCATTTCCTTTTTCTCTATTATTTTCTTTATTGTCTTGAATTACTGTCAATTTGGTTGAACTGGTGGGAGTGAACCGGGTGGCAGAATTCTTGCCATTGAGGGCAGCACTTTAATCCATGCTTTTGAGAGTTTGACCATCCCATGTGCCACCATACATGGTAAGAAATTGAAGGTGGAATGATCACCTTTGAGCAAGTGGCACCCATGTTAGAGGAAGGATTGATAATGTATCTTGCTAGCAATGAAGAATATGAGTTCATGACTGCCATTTAGTGGGGACTTTGAGAGTTGTGTTTCCATGTTAGTCATGTTCTCTCTGATGTTTAGGTAACCTGGAAAAGGGGGTGAAATGAGTTGTTAACAGCATATATAATGTCATGTACGAGCATCCTAAGTTCATAACATGTGCCTTGTTAAGTACGTCCAGTTTCCCCCTCAATTCTCGAGGTATAAAAATAGAGATTTGGTAATAATGGAATAATTTTAAATTCTTCACATGGTATGGAACATATACATATATTTAAAAAAACTATAATCCAAGTGTCCTGTGTTGTTGCTGCCTTTGTCCTGTAGCTACCCATTGAAATACCTAAGAGATCGTTTGAGATATGTCAATCCATATTTACAGAGATAAACAAGCAAATAAAAAGCGAGAAGTCAATGAGAAAGAGAAAAAGAAGAACAAGGAGAAAAGCCAAAAAAATAAAAAATAAAAAATCTTTCACAGGCAACTATGACCAAGCTGTCTCTCAAGCATTTCTGCAAAGCTTGAAAATCATTTAATCGCTTGAGCTAATGTGCCTTCTTATACAGGGGGTGGAAGTGGCCATGAGCCTGCTCATGCTGGATTTGTTGGGGAGGGGATGCTGACGGCAGCTATTTGTGGTGATGTTTTTGCATCTCCACCCGTCGATTCCATCCTGGCTGTATGGTTTCTCACCCATTGATCCATCTGTGGACAAACATATGCATGTCTCATGTTTTAATTATTCTGTTCCTGAATCATCTCTAAGAGATCTATGAACTAACATTTATTTATTTAGGGTATTCGAGCTGTTACTGGTCATATGGGATGCCTTTTAGTGGTGAAGGTATGTTTTTTTTTATGAAAGGTTGTTGCAAACTTTTTTGAAAATAAGTTCCTTGCAGCGATGTCTGACATTGATGTTTTGCTGTTACTTTGCATCAAAAATTATCATGACCTGATATATTTCATGCTTTTTGTTAAACCATGTGTGATTTAGCCATCTCCTGTGTCTTATAATCAGTAGTCAGAGCGCACACCCATATATGAGAATTCCAATTATACTGCATTTATGCCTACTTAGCACATTCTGATCCATATCAGATCTTTGTCTTTGATAGAACTACACTGGTGATCGATTAAATTTTGGTTTAGCAGCAGAGCAAGCAAAATCTGAAGGCTATAAAGTGGAGGTATTCATATTTTATTTTAGTTTATTTCGAAATGACCATACTAATATTCATTTTATCTTATTCAATGCTACAAATCTGAACCAAAGAATAATTATTTGCAGATGGTTATTATTGGAGATGACTGTGCACTCCCACCACCTCGGGGCATAGCTGGAAGAAGAGGCTTGGCAGGGACAATTCTTGTTTATAAGGTTCATAACTTTCTTTTCTTGTCCCAATAATGGCAGCATTTAGGAAGTGGGAAAAATTTTTGCCCCTCCTTTTTTCACTCATCTGTCCATAGAACTACCCGAATCATTTTTTTACATCCTTCAATATAATTACTTTATCTATTTCAATTTTTTTCCCACTTCACAAATGCTTTGAACATAGTTTACCAAATTCTATGCTTTTTTCCCCGTTTGTTCATCCTTCCTTTAATTGGTAAACTTCCTAGTTGAGATTGTATTTACCAAACATTTCATTCAAAATTAACTTTATGTATTTTCCAAGTCATGAATTTGGATTGCAATGAATCCCCAAAGTTGAATTTTGGTATTTTTATATTGAGGGAGGGTTCAAATTTAGCAAGCTGAATAAGGTATGTTTTTATATTAGTTCAGTGCTATTTGCTTGTAATCTGATGGCTTTATGATTGGGTGTTTCCTACATGATAGCAATGAGGAAATTTTCTTTTCAGAAATTCATTAAATTTTGGGATGTGTTTTGATCCATGGTAGGGAGAACTTCTTTTCATTCTCTCATTTATTTCTTTATTTATTGCTTTTTTGACATTATTTTGTTTTCCCTTGACATCTTCCCCACTTCCCATGATAAAAGTTCCATTTCTACCAAACAAAACAGCCTTAATGGATCTTTGAGATGATGATGTTATTGGTGCCAATGTTTCACAGAGTTGCAGGTATTGGTAACTGTTCTAAAGCAGTTTGTGTTATTTTCATCAGTCAAAATGTTGGTGGACATTTCTATTGCCAGAGAAACTGAATGAATTAAATGTCATTATGTGATGTGTTATGATGACAACGCAGTCTAGGCTCACATTCTGTTGTGTTTGAAAATTTCTTATCATGTATTTCACAGAAATTGTTACAATTTTTATGCTAATCATTTTCAAAGTGAAAAATTAAATAATATTTGTATTCCTTTTGTTCTACTTATTCTTTTTTATTAATGGGCTGTTCATAAGTAATTTTGGAATGACTTGTAATGATCTTGATCATCCTTTTTCAATTACAGGTGGCAGGTGCAGCAGCTGCAGCTGGTCTCTCCCTTGCTCTTGTTACTGCAGAAGCAAAGCGTGCAGCTGAAATGGTGGGGACCATGGGTGTTGCAATCTCTGTTTGTACCTTGCCAGGCCAGGTTACTTCAGACCGCCCAGGACCTGGAAAGATGGAGCTAGGTCTAGGAATTGTAAGTTTTTAAATCAGCTGTGTTATTACCATACTTTAGTTCATTTCAGTTATTACAAAAAAATAATTTCTGGGGAGTCCTTTATGATTGTTTGCATGTAGTAGTCAAAGACTCAAGACTTACAGTTCAAGAGGGTGCTAACATAGTGTGTGGTAGCAGATCTAGGGTTTCATCAGGTTTACCATTATTGATGCGTATCGTGCATATGAGGTGGTTCCAAATAGGCCCTTTTTTTTTTATTGAATGAACTATTTGTTTCCTTTTACCACTGAAATTAATGATGTTTGAGACATGCAACTTTGTTAACTATACTGTAATATTATTCACCATATTTCTGATCTTTTGCTTCATTCATTTCTCTCATCTGAATATATTTCTCATGCTATGGGCTTACCATTACAGTTGGTTGGCATTTTACTGACAGTTAACCTGTTCTTTTTTTTTTAATCACTGTTAATTGATTAATTTTATTTCTAATATTAGGGTGTGTTTCGCAATTCACAAAAGTTGTTGAGTTAAAACTTTTCAATCTAAAACTTGTCACTTTCCATAACTACTATTTTTTAAATTATTTTTTAAACATCTTTCTATATAACAACCCTACTTTTCAATCATTTCTACACAACTACCAATAGAACTAACCTTTTTATTTTAAATTTATTCTCTTTATTCCTCATCATTACCCCTACAATATCGCATCATTTTTACTAATTTGACAACTTTTACATAAAAAAATTTTCATCAAAAGTTTTACAACTTCCCAAACATACCCTTACTCTTAATTAATTAATCTTTTTTGAAGAGCCACTAACTAAGTTATAAATATTTTTTTTACTATTCTCAGCATGGAGAACCTGGGGCTGCTGTGGCAGACATTCAACCAGTGGACATAGTGGTATCTCATGTCCTAAAGCAAATTCTATCAATGGTCTGTTTCATTCGCCTATAATTGTTTTTTGTCTGCACACTATCTATTGAATCAGATTGGTGCCTAAGGCACAATCTTGCAGTTTATCATGATACTGTGTATATTAAATCTAGTTACTCTCTTCTTACAGTCATGTTCCTTTAGAAATTTTTTGTTGGTCTGTCCCTTAAAATCCCTTCATATCAAGACAAACTAATAATTTGTGTCCAAGAGGAACTAACATCCCACTATGCACTAGGTCTTAAGAAGAGAATGAGCGATGTCATATGCATACTAAGTCCACCTGCTATTTCAACTAAAATTTTTGTTGATACTTTTGTTTTTTTGGGGTTACTTCCCAAAGTCCAAACATGACAAAATTTGAGCCAGAGTCCGACACAATTATTTGTAAATTTGCCTGGTTTTAATACGGGAAAAAGAATAGAATGTCTTCAAGTCTTGTAGGATAAAGAAAATTGTTAAACATTCGAGCAATGATATGTTTTCTCAGAGAATGGAGAAACATCCTATATTTCTACTTACCTCACCGCAAAACGAATCGGAAATGGAAAACAAGAGATGGAATTAGAGAGAGACTCAACATTCATTCATTCCCCTTTCTCGCTGATATTACTGAATTTATGCACTCCTAATAATTACATGGGTGGTGAGTCACGTGTGATTGCTGTATGCCCCATTAGATCATACCATTGCCCCCAGCAACACCACCACCACAAAAAAAAGAAACAAAAGAAACAAAAAAAAAAAAAAAAAAGAAAGAAAGAAAAATAAAGACGACATTGAGCAAATTGACTTCCTTCAGTTGACAATGCTAAGTGTTCCAAGTCCATACCTACTCCACAGCCTGCCTCTTCGTTGTAGATACACATTAATCTTGCCTTGAAGCATCCATTCCAAAGTGACTTGAAATGGATGGTGTTTGGCATCTTTGTTGACTTGTCCTATATCCTGTAACAACCCCACAATTTCCCTTCCGCCTTTACTACAATGCCCTTTGACCACACTGTTGCTACTATAGGTCTGAATGGGTTGCCCCCATCTTTTTGTCAATCACAGATAGGGATGCAACTTGGGTTGGTTTGGTTTGGATTAATAGTTTCCCCTACCCATGTTTTATTTCTAAAAAGCCTATCCTACCCTACTCGTTGATCACTTTGATTCCTACCATACCCTATTCTACCTATTATCCATAGGTTGGGTTTTGGTTCCGGTTCCAAATCGGTTCCTACAATAATCAATAAAATCATTTGAAAAAGCATTTTTTGTGCTGTTTTAGATAATATAAAACAATGCTTATTTATATTTTACACTTTTACAATTTACAATCAGTTTCATTTGTTGCTCAAAAAGATCAGAATAATATAAAAGCAGCAGTAAAAAAATCTGATTCTGAAAATAAGGAAATCAAACCAGCAATGACAGCTAAAATTGATAAAAACCAAGCCAGTAGTGCAAATTGCATTAACAGATCAATAACACAAATAGTAAGGTATCTAATTATAATTTCAGGACATTGGCAACATTATAATTTCAGCATTATCAACTCTTGCATATTCTATAACCAATCAATACAGAAAATTAGGCCACTGAACAAAGAACACAACTTGCATATTCTACAACCAATCTTGCTTATGGTTGAACTAAACAAAGAGAGAAATATACCTATAACTTACACAACTTGAGAAAGCAAGCCACTGAACAGAGAACAGCCATATTGATGGAGTTTGCCTGATGTCAATTTCCTTTTGCGCAAGCACAATCTAACGTGCCAAGATGTGTAATTTCAGTCAGGATTCTTATATTTTTGATTGATTTTTATTGTCACACCTTTCTTACCCCCATTACCATGTGTACCATGCTGAGATGTGTTGCTCATCTTCTGCAAATTGAACCTTTCTAGATCAGCTGTAATCCTGCCGTTTTCCCACACCGAAGATGAGCGTGACAATCCCAACCATAGATGACTCTGATACCAATTGGTATGTTCTCTTTGAGAATCTTGGAGAACATCCCTGCATTGCTACTTAACCTAAATAGAAAAGAGAATAGAAATTGAAAATTGAAGAGAATAGGGAAGCGATTCAATCTTCATTCATTCCCCTTTCTCATTGATATACTGAATTTGTACCCTTGGCTCGTTGGACTTGCACAGCTAACATTCACATGGGTCATCACACATGTTCGATGATCAGTACATGGCCCTTGGATTTTTATAACAAAGAGTATTTCATATATTAAACTGATAGGTTGAAATTTCAGACTGAAGCAAATGATTATATATGATTCTCCAGCTTGCTTTCCCTAGCGGCGAAAAGTTTTTGTATAACAATATCAAGAATATTGAAAATAAAGATAGAATTGTGTAAATTTATTCTGTCATTACTAAAAGAGAGAACTGTTCATCATTTGTATTTCCAGTTGGCTGGCCACTGTAACATTTATGTAATGGAAGTCCTCCTTTCCGTCTTCTATTGTTCCCTTCACAAGTGTTCTTAAATGATCTTTATACCTTGCTCTGCAGGAAACTCAATATGTTCCAATTACCAGGGGTAGTAGAGTTGTGCTCATGGTCAATGGGTGAGTTTCTCATTCGATTTATTTTGTGATCTTCCAGTTGAGGCTAAAAGAGTTGGAACTTGTAATCGACTTTTTCCTATGTAACCTTATGCAATCAAGTTCTGTAAATCTCAAATTCGTTAGGTTCTTAAGCAAGGGATCTGACTAAATCTGACCTGGTTGGACAATGGACGGATGGTTCTGGAAATGTTTTCGGGATCTAGTTCTACTTTCGTTGTAATCTTTTGTTTAGAAGGATGTGAATAAATTATAGCCAATAGAAAGATCATTTGCTGCTGGCCTGTGCATTTGTTTGTCTTGTTCTTTTATATATATATTTCAGATTGTACAGAAACATTGAGAAAGGGAAGTGGATTCCCTACCCTGAGTTTATCTTAGGAACATCTTTTTCTTCTGCTTCAGGAACTCCAGGCATGCTCTGATGCATATCTGCACTGATGACAATGCTTGTGCTCATTTGTAACCTTTTTGGATATGTAGCTTTTTTCTATGAATGCCCCCAGATTTACTGCTTTCATGCCAAACTGATTCCAAATTTAAGCTAGGACTGAAACGTTGTTGAACTAGGAGCATGAAGTGCTCCAAGAAGGAAAGGGTTATATATAATGGCATACTTCGAGCCCTTTACATTACTTTTTTTTTTTGATTGACTGGTGAAACCTTGGTGCATTTATTTTATTGTCATGCATATGTCATCTGGATGAGGGAATATCCCCTTATTATGTTATCTTTACGTTTTTTTCCTAGATGCATAAAATGAGAAGAAGGCTTGCTCTTGTTTGTTGTGTAGATTAGGTGCCACACCCATTATGGAGCTGATGATCGCAGCAGGAAAAGCTGTACCTCAATTGCAGTTGGAACATGGAATTGCTGTTGACAGAGTGTATACTGGTTCCTTTATGACTTCTCTTGACATGGCGGGTGAGTTTTTGTAGGGTTTTGTTTGTAACCTTGCTAGTTGTTAAAGTCTAATTCAATGTAGTCATTTCCAGGATTCTCAATTTCTATCATGAAGGCAGACCAAGGGATTTTGCAGCGATTGGATGCCACAACAAAAGCTCCTTATTGGCCTGTTGGTGTTGATGGTATGAATGGGATTGCTTGCACTATTTTAATAAGGTCTTTACCCATGAAATTTCTCTTACTTGGAGCTTTGAAGCAGCTATCCTATTGCTGAATCAATTATCTGCTATTTCTTTCAACTAGAATCATATTTCATTTTTATATATCAAGAAAAAAAATTAATCATATTTCATATGGTAGCAAATAACAAAGCCCAGAGTCTGTGGCTTTTGACATGTAGGACTTGCATAATGTCCTTGTGCTTTGAGTCTGCAAAGTGGTTCTGCAGCCTGAGATCCAGTCTGATCAGCTAATGATCATGCTCTGAGATTTGTCAGCTTATAAATTAATGCACACGTAGCATGCTGTATGGTCAAAAGCATAAGCAGGTTAAATCATATGGATTAATCGATCTTTATGTGTGAATGCCATTTTGATGCAGCTTATTTTAGTATTCTTTTTCATAAAAACTCTGAACAGATTAGAGAATTTAGTGCCCCCTAGAACATTCCTGTGTGCATGTGCTTTGTTCTGGAAGCTATAGGATAGTGGATGCTAGAAATTTCACCAATGTCCCAGCCAGCTGTTGGCTGACAACCACACATGACAAACCTCTTTGTACCCATTTATATCCAAAAGAATCCTCGGCCATCAATGATGGTCTGCAGTCTTGGAGCAGGATAATTCCTTTAAAATCTTTATCTGGTCCCCCTGCTTGCTGATTGGATTCTTATGTCAAGGTAGGTACTTCTTGTACTGTAGGAATTTTCATTGTCCTGTAAAGCCTCATTAAAAAAATAGAAGGTAATACTAAAGACTAACACGAGCTTGACAAGCTGCTTCAAACTTGCAGGAAATCATCCCCCTGCTAAGATCCCTGTTCCATTACCACCTTCTCGTTTGTCAAGAAGTGAAGAGGTAACAATTGATTGATTCTTTTATTAATGAAAGATGTGAATTAGTTCATAAATAAGCAAGATATGACAAATGCAAATATGGAAAAATTCTTGTGACTTTGAGCTGGAAGGGGAAAGAAGGATCCTATTGAGGCTTAGGGCCTGTTGGGTCTAGTGCACTGATGGGCTAAAGTCTAGTGCAGATTGGGATTTCTGCAATATGGGTTCGTGATGGGGGATGCTTTTCTGCAATCGTGAGCGGAAATGCAAGGCCAAATGTGCCCTTAATCTGGTTCTCGTGGAATGCTGTATTCTATTTGCCTTGGAAAACTTAGCCATTGTTACTGATACCTAATGCAAATGTATGCTTGTCTATTTGTTTGGTATACGGATTCTCAAATTGTGGTTGGCTTCTATTTATTTTAGGATTGTTTTTAGTTTTTTCGCTCTATCTGTTTGGTTATTGCTTGAAATACTTAGCCATTTCTTCCTTAGCTGTCCTAGTAGGTAGTTACATGATTGCATCTTTGATTCCAGTTACATATCAATACTAAGAAGGTGAATTTTAGGATGGCTGTTTGAAGTTTATTAGATATCCCATCTCAATTGATTGTTTCTCGGCAGGAAAACCACTACATCACAGTTAGTGTTATTGCATTGGCAGGTGCTAAGTCGACCTCAAGAACTAAATGAGATTGGCTGCATTCTTGAGGCTGCTATTGAGGCAGCAACAAGTGCTATCATTGATCTTAAGGATGATTTAAATGAATGGGACAGTAAAGTAGGGGATGGGGACTGTGGTTCAACTGTGAGTTTCACATTCTAAACTGCATCATTGATAGTTTGTGGTTATCCAGCATGTTCTGTAGTTTGATTATGGTAATTTTATTGTTACAGATGTTTAGAGGAGCTAATGCAATTCTCGAGGATATGAGAAAACAGTAAGTTTTCTTTTTGAATGCTATTTAAAAAATTTTTTTGGTTTACTTTTAGCCTATAGTCTTGGTGAAATGAAATGAGCTTTAAGCTATTCCATGGTGATGTAGATAGAGAATGCTTTCATAGATGGGGAATACCTGAAAAAAATGTAGACCATAAATGGGGGAAGAGAATAATTTATGGAAGAAGAAAAGAGGAATTATGACAGAGACAGAGGAAAAGATAAGAGAAGAATCACAACATTGATGTTATATGGCCTTAATACATGTTTAGTTATTTTTGTAAGCTAATATGTGGAATAAAATCCTATTTAATTGTATGGAAATAAAGATTCTAAATAACAGAAATAATAATTTAAATCATTCATCAAATTGATCTAAAATTTTGATCTCTTGATGCCTACATGGAATCCTAAATTAGATGTGGGGTTCCAAATATTCAACTGAACCTCAATGGGGTAAATTATGCCTAAATAATTTTACTGAAATTTTCCTTGGCCTTGAAAGAAGCTTGTCTTTGAGTTTTGCTATCAAAATTAATGAATTCTTCTTTTAGTGTCTTTAACATTTTTTTTTTTTTTTTGGAAACAAATTGTATTGTCTTTAACTTGGATGACGACTAATTTCATCATCATCACAAGCTGCATGGATCTTATCGCGTCATTTCTGATGATCATAAACTATGATTTCAGTAATCTCTAAGGTTCCATATGTTGTTTAATGCGCTTTGCTTCTATGGAACCTTTCTTCTATGTAACCCCTCCCATTTCTAATATCTTGGTACTTGGTGAAAAATCCATTCATCTATTGTATTTATTATCAACTCTTTCATTTGTCTAGTGCTACTATGCATAGGCCACATATAGAAATGTGTAAAATCATCATAATAAAATGATTTAATGCTAAATATTGACTTTAAAGTTGTATTTTCAACATCTAAGCCGTTTAAAATATCATTACTATGTGAATAAATGATCTAAATATTATTATTGGATTCTATTACGTATGTAAATAGATCTAAATATTTTTTATAATATACACATGAAATATATATTTTTCAGCAAATATAGCTTATGCACATATTTGATTTGGATTAAACTTAAATCTACTAGCTAAATAAATGTTGTTAAATACAATAAATGAAGTGAATGCATATTTATGATTTGGATGAAACTTAACCTTCTAACTAAACAAATGATGTTAAATACAATGAATGAAGTGAATTTCCATCAAAAATCAAAATACTAAAAATGGAAGGATTATATGGAACCACTTTTATGTAACATGGTTATATAGAAGTGAGACCATTGTTTAATTTCCTCTGTGTTTTTGGGTCTTCCTCTCATTCTCTTGCTGCCTTTTATTTTAATGAGCTTCACTCTCCCAATTAGGACATTTTAGGCACACGTTTAACATGTCCAAACCACTTCAATATGCTTTCCCTAATTTTATTACCCATTGGCATCACCTTTTACACTATCTTGGAATGCTTTATTTTTAATTTTATCTTTTCTTGTTTTACTATTTATCCACCTTAACATTCTCATTTCTGTTATGCTCGTTCATGCATATGTTATTTTTTAACCGTCTAACATTATGCCCTATGTAACATAGGTGGTCCAATAATTGTCTTATAAAAAATTTCCTTTTAATTTAATTGCAATTCGTAAACCACTCAGTCATTTCTTCTATCTTGCATGGATTCTATTTATAACATCTTTTTGGATTTCTTGATGTTCTTCAATTTTTGATCCTAAATGCTAAAAGTGATTATTTTTGGTATTATTTGGTTTAAAATCTTAGTTGTTTTTTTCATTTAAGTGCTTCTCATTATTAAAATTGCATTTTATACATCTAGTTGTTATTTGACTAATTCTAAAACCATTAGACATGCAGTTTTTGTTTGACTAATTCTAAAATCATTACTCTAAAGCATTTTTCAATTTTTTATTTTCAAATTTGCTCTTATTTCATTTATTAGGACTATAATCTGCAAATAACATTAACCAAGGTATTTCTTATTGTAAATATATAGAAAGTTTATCCATTACTAAAATGAAAAACTAAGGACTTAAGCCTGAGTCTTGATAGAAATCTATTGCAATTGAAAAGTCATTCATATCTTCTGTCATGGTCTTCATATTTGTTATTACCCCTCGTACATATCTCTAAACATATCTATTTGTAATTCTTTTCTTTTTTAGCAGCTTTTATATTAATTTTCTTGGATTACTACTGCTTTTTCTAGATTAAAAATCATGTATATGTTCTTTTTCTCTTCTCTGTACTTCTAAGTAATTATGTAAGTAAGAAGATGACTTTAGTAGTTGATCTTCATAGCATAAAACCAAATTGATTTTTAGAGACATTGGCTTCTCGTCGTCTTTATTCAACCACTTTCACATAGCTTCATTGTATCACTCATTAGTATTATTTTATTATAATTTGCACAATTTTAAATCTCTCTTATTTTTATAGATCGGTGCTCGAGTACTTTTTCTCCATTCATTTAGCATGAACTCTGTTCTTATAATTTATCAAGGTAGTTGATTAACCTATTTCTACCCGTATTCCCATGCCCTTCCACTGAACTGGTATATTATTAGGTACAACTATATTGCAAAAAGGCAGGTTAGAATGATTTGACATCTCCTAAGTCGAAGTCTGCTGTTTGCGAAATCAAGACCTATAATGTGATCCTTGTTAATTGCAGCTTCATGGAATCATATGCTGCGATCATGTGAGAAGTTTTGACAAGTTTACAATAGTAACACCAGAGGAAATGACAAATCGTGGATTCCTTTAGATTCTTTCTTTAGATAAGACTTTTGATTCAACAAGACTTCATATTCACATATCTGATTGCTCATTTATTTGAAATTCTTTGGTTAACATTTTTAGGAAATGTTCTTGGCATTTTGGATTCTTATCAACATTGAGATAGTTTGAAATTTGTAATAAATGCTTGTGTTTCCATGCCATGCTGTTTCCTCTTGCAGATTACGGATCTTAACTAGTGCTTTCCACACTATTGCTTATGTTTCCACAGTTATCCGCTCAATGATCCTGCTGAAACAGTCAATGAAATTGGAGCTTCTATCCGGAGGGTGATGGGAGGAACAAGTGGAATCATGTACTTCTCTTCCATTTTTTAGTTCATTAATTTGGGTTTGCTTCCATTGTTGGTTGACCATAGATAGGGCCATCAATTGATCAGAGTCTGGGCTAAATTGTGTTCGACCACTATCCAGATATAAGTTATACTGTTAGAGTTAGAAATTTGGGTTCGGATGCAGTTATCATTAGGGATGTAACCAGCTCAGGATATACAAGTTGGAGACTTAACCCTAATCCTTACCCATTTATAAAATCTCAACCGTAATCCGTTTATAATTAATTTATCAAGCCTCAATCCTAATCGAACCCATTTATCTGACTAGGTTGTTGGTTGTGGTTGTCCATGTGGGTTTTAAATGAGCTGAAAGCAAGCCAATTGATTAATCGACTCTATGAAATAAAACAAATATACTTGTAAAAAAAAAAAAAAAACAAGCCTAGAAACAAACTTTGGGTGTGTTCAAGAAGTGGTAATACTTTTGGATGAAATGTTTTGAATTAGGAGAATAATGTGATATGACGGGCAATGATGAGGAGTAAAAAGAACAAAATTAAAATAGATAGTTTAGTTGTATGTAGAGGTGTTAACAGATCGGCTTGGAGCCTAATTTTAATCTTAACCAATTTAAAATATCTCAATCTTAATCCGTTTATTAACCCATTTAAAAAACCTTGATCGTAATTCATTTAAAACTCTTTTAATAAACGGGTTGACGGGTTGTGTCTATTACTAATTTTACTCCTATTTACCTACAGTTTTCTACCATATGCAATACCTTATTATATATCAAATGCAACATGACAAAGCATAGATTATAAAACATGATAATATAATTTATATGAAACTACCACAATATTTAGTATTCACAGCCATTATTACATTGTTCACGTGTCAACACAAGACCATCAAAGGAAAAACTTCAAAATAGGCGCGAGTTGGACAGTAGCAGTCACTTGGTGAAGGAGTGGCCGGAGATATGAAAAAAGCAAGATCAAAGTTAGAGATATCGAGTATGAGAAAGGAGCAAAGGAGATAGAGGTTAAGAGAGAGAGAGAGAGAGGGACCTGCAAAGCTAGCGCCAGATGTTATAGGGGCGTTGTAGAGCACGAATGGGTTGGATGGCTCGTCGTAGGTGCCGAAGAAGAAGGCAGAGCGAGAGGGCTTAAGCCTCGAGGATCTCGAGGCTCAACCGATAACGGATCACCGACAGTATTAACTGGGTTGTGAGGCCGAGAGTGGAGAAGAAAGATATGGGAGGAGAAATAAATAGGGTTGCGAGGCGGACGGTGAATAAGAAAGACTGAGGAGGGCTGCGAGGCCGAGGGTGGAGAAGAAAGAATCTTAGGGGAGGAGAATGCTAGCAGCGAATGGGAGTAAGGGAATTTAGGGCACCAAGGGCTGCGAGGTCGAGGGTGGAGAAGAAAGATAGGGGAGGGGTTGTGAGGCCAGGCGGAGGAGAAAGAATCGAAGCAACAGCAAACGGGAGTAGAAGGAAATTTAGGGCACGACAGTCCAAAGGGATGGGATTAGGGGGTGGGAAATATTGCACATGCGGGAGTCTAGGGAGTGGGAATGGTTGAAGGGACGAAAATATTTAGACAGATATATTATATAATAGTACCCTTTAAATAGGTTATATGGGTTATATGAGTTGAATGCATTAAACGGGTTGAGGGGTTGTGCAACCTCAACCCTAATCCGTTTATTTAATTAAATGGTTGAACAAGTTGACAGATCATATGCCATTTATTCAGAGATTCTAACCCAAGTCTATTTATAAACGGTTAGGACAGACGGGTTGGTGGGTTGACCATTACAATTAACACCTCTAGTTATCTGAATAGTAGTGTAGAAATGATTGAAAGGTACGCTAATTGTATAGGAAGATGTGAAAAACTGATTAGAAGTAGGGTAGTTGTGGAGAGTGAAAGTTTTAGATTAAAAAGTTCTAGTTTGAAAAGCTTTGATGTGAAACAAACATGCCTAATACATAAGACAAATAGGATATAGTTGGTTCAAATCTCAACATTGAACAATGGACACTTAATAACAATGGCTTTTGTAGTTTTGGATAAAATATGTTGAAGTAAGGCTGTGTTTGGCAATGGGGAAAAGGGGGAAAAATTCTTTTCTCCCAACTCCACGCATTTCGACTAACACACTTTTATATATAGCTATTCTATTTTCCAATCAATTTTTACATCTTTCCTTATAACTACCTTATTTAGTTTATCTCTTTACCTTGATCATTACCTCAATTATACCGAATCAATTAGTGTCTCACTTTTCAAAAATCTTTTCCCTTTTTTTCCTTTTAACAAATACATCCTAAAATTTTGCATCGATATAAAAAGCTTAAACAGCGAATTAAACGAATCACATTTTGGGTTGCTGGGTTGAAACCCTCAACCCTAATCTGTTCATTTACATAAATGGGCTGATTGGTTAACAGGGTTGAAACCAATTTACCTGTTTCAACCAAATCTAATCCGTTAGTTACTTATCATATGAAAGTGCAGGTTATTGTTCAATAAGATCTTTTGTCCTGTTTGGCTCTGAACCAGGTCCAAATACTTTGGTCAAGATCTAAGTTTGAGATACAAATAGAAGCTTCCTTCTTCCTTCTCCACTTTGCTGAGGATTTAGGTTTATCAACAACTGGGGGCTCCCTCCTCTCTGTTTCTCAAATAATGTAATTAACAAAAGATACTGCCCTGTTCTTAATTTGTCATGAGCCCGACCATGTACTAGTTAGCTAGTCTCCAGGGTACTCAGCTGCCGTTGTTGATGTGGTTCTCCACGAATCTGATTAGCCAATGTGCCCTAAGGCAGGCTACTGAGGAAATTGAAAACCTAAGATCTGCGAGTAACATTTGAGTTGACGTGAAGAGGCATCAACCAATCAATAGTTCATGTTTCTCTGATGGTATAATTTCAGCAATTCAAGCTATGGTTTTGAAGTGACAGTTGCATTCCGTGTCCAAGTTAGAAGGCTAAAGGGAAATATCTTGGATCTTTCAATGCATGAAACCTGCACATCTATAATGTATTAAAAAACTGCAACTGTGAGTTGAACTCTATCCTCCACTATGAAGGATGCAAGGGGTAATTCCTCCCATATTGTCATGGAACCTGGAGTTGTCTTTATTATTTGATAATTCACAATCTTCTCAACAGACATGACATATTCTGCAATGCTGCATTTGCAAAACTAAAAGAGGCTGCCACGTCGTCCATTTCACCTAAACAATGTGAGTTTTTGTGCATCCAGACACCAATTTTCAACTTTTCTGGTTCTGGGTTCTTAAGGAATTCTATTGTCGTCTAGGGGCTGATGCTCTTGAAGCATCCATTGCCGCAGTCAGCAAGTATGGAGGTGCTGCTGCTGGTTATCGTACATTATTGGATGCTCTTATTCCAGCATCAACAATTCTTCGAGAAGTGAGTGTATGCTGCATCACCTTCCCATTTTTCAGAATGCAAATGTACGAGCTTTTGGAAGTGCTAACTGATCTCTCTTTTATGAACAGAGGTTGGATGCAGGGGAGGATCCGGTGACGGCTTTCCTTGTTTCATCTGATGTAGCCTTGAAGGGCGCAGAGGCTACTAAAAACATGCAGCCACAGGTACATGACCTAGGTATTCGCTCCCTGTGTAATAGACATTTGCAGTCTGTATTTGAGCAACCTACATTCATGAGGGCCAGTTTGGCCGGATGTTGCATTTGGGGCTTGCTCGTTACAAAATCAGTGCAGATGTTTCCCCCTAAACAAACTTTTAGTTGCTTTTCTCCTTCTGAAGGTGGAGAAATATGCAGACGGGAAGTCCAAATGTGTGGCATCTCTGGTTGGCTATGCAGTTTGATCTTTTTCCTCTGACCTATGGTTATGAAGCCTGTGTGAGGCTTTTTTTCTTAGTTGCTATTCATTGCAATATTGGGAATTTTGCAGGCTGGCCGCTCAACATATATGACTGGTGATGTGTTTGCATCAGTTCCTGACCCAGGAGCCATGGCTGCAGCAGCATGGTACAGAGCTGCAGCACTAGCTGTAGAAAAAAAGAAAAAAGAACTATCATAAACTCTACTAATATTGCACACATCTTCACCTGGAGCTAGCTTTACTATGCGGCCCACGAAGTACGAGTCTCAAAATGGTTTTTGCCCACCGCCTTTTTTTTTGATATTTGTTTTATTTTGTTTTTGACTCCTGTACTCATTTGTTTTCCGCTTATGCCTGAGCGAGCGAGCGAGCGTAAGCCGAGAAAGCGTGTTCTACTTCAAAGAGTTTTATTTCCAAATTTTATTACATGGAAACGGGATTAAAGAGGACGTGACTATTTCAATAATAAAGATTAGCAGTGTTGATCACGTGATAACAGAGCAGTGGATTGATGGGAATTCAAATTGCAGTGTGATTACTATGTTGCAATAGTCATTTTTACATAGAGCACAATTACATTTATGATATATAATGGTCGTAGTGAAATCTTGGTTTATGCTGAATTATTTCTTTTCCCGCTTGAAACTCGATCAGTGTTGAGCCTGTTTCTCGAAGGAAACTAAAATGACGTGAATTTCTTGTGCACCGAGTCACGTGGGGTTAGTTCCGCTAAAAATAACTTAAATGCATCGCATCTTTAGAACGAATATCTTATCAAATAAAATAAGATTGGGCCTGGTGGTTCCATGTGACTCCTAGTTTTGAAATTTTGATGTTTGATGTAAAATTCAATCTGTTTATTATATTTAATTTATTTGTTTGGTTAGGAAATTTACACTTTATTTAGGGTATTTTTATGGAATTTTAATCCACTAATTATAGGATTACAAAATGGCAATTTTCGAATTCATTTTTTATACTTTCAATGTACCTTCCTGTACTTAAACCAAAACAGATTTATAATATTCTTAAAATTTAGCAGCTAATTCAACTTTTTCTAATCCAAATTCAGGGTATTAATACATATTTAACATTCATAATTTAATCCCTTTGAAAACAGCAACTTTCATGTACATGTTAGGTATTCTTTTCACCTCATTTTGAATGTTCCTATACATGCCTTAAAATTCCAGATTTAAGGCAAATTTAATCAATCTATTTTAGACATTCAAAGTAACTTAGATTTAGAGTAATTTACCTTCTGAATCATTCATAATTTATTTAGGCAAACTTATGCAGCATATATATTACAAAATCATGGAAGTCGGTCATATGTAGCTTTGAATTTCGTTCTTTCTAAAATTCATTACTTAGGCTTAAATCAACATATTTATTTCGCTAAAGCCTGATTCATAGCTTAATCATGACATTAATTCAAAACAACAACTTAATACATGCATTTGAGATATTTCAAGATAGGTTTTCAACCCATATTCCACTCTAATTTTCATTTCAACTTCTTAAAATCATCAAGATTCATCAATACTAGCTAATACACATTTAATATTCAAATAAATGATATTATAAATCACTATTTAAGGATCCTTTATGAATCATATTCATATCCAAAAGCTTGAGGTAGAAAACTTAGAATGAAAGGGTCTAACACATCATATATACTTGGTTGTTGCAAACTTTGATCCTAATGAAATCAAGTTAAATTTTCCCTTCTTTCTTCTTTTTTTCTTCTCCCTTTTCTTTCCTCCTTGCTAGGGTTTCTTTGGGCATGCAAGGCTGCTGGAGTTTAGGGGTGTTTGGCTCCTTGAAATTTTTCTCTAACTCCTACACATGTGATCGTCCACCCCTTCTTATAAGTTGGAATTTTTCCAGCTTTGTGGGCCTCATTTTGGACATGATTTGATGTTATGTTAATGCACATTTATCCCTTGTGCTGTCCGATTTGTGGCAAAAAAATTACATTTTAGATAGATTTTTAAATGGCAAAATCTACTCAAAATCCATCTCACCTAGCTGTCCACTTGAGCACGTACCTATGCTGCTTTCCTTTTCAATTTTTTCCACACCTTTGCAGCTTTAAATTAATGTGTATTTATTTACCCTAGCCATTAGCTAATTTATATATTCATTTAGTATAAAAAAAATCACAAAAAATCAAGCAAACATGGCCACTTGGATGTCCCATATGCTTGCTCCCTTGCTATCTATTATTTACTCCATCAATGAGCTATTAATCATGTCAATTTTTGCTGAATTTTTCTACATGATTTTATGACCATTTATGTACCCTTGCAAGCTAGTTACTTAGGTATATATCATATATAAAAAAATGTGCAAAAGTCCAAGTGATGGGCTAGTTTGGATGTCCCATGCATGAAACCACTTCTATGCTATTTTGAGCTCCTTCTTAGTTCATTAATTCTAGCAAATATTCCATGGATTTTCCACACATATTAATGCACAAAATACCTTGCATTTCACTTGCATTTGACACATATTTGGGGCCATTAAAAATGCATTTAATCCATGCACTATTTGCCTTAAATGCATAGTACTTTGTGGTGCAAAAGTCAAATGTTTACACCTTTTTCTATTCAGACATCTTTCCATCATAATTTTCTTAATCTAAACCTTTCAAAATGTTAATCTCATAATTTTATATAATCTTTTCAAATTTCATCTCAATCCGATTTTTCTAACTCAAGTTATAGCTATTTGAAGTGAAAGGTTGAATTTTGAATATAAACAATTAATTATCACACTAATTTCATCAGAATTTTTCACAATCCAATAATCCCATAAGGTTAAGCCCAAGATTACCTACTTGCCTTTCAAATTTCACTTCAATCCGCCTTACAAGCGTTAAGTTATGAATTTTCTAGTATTTTTTTAATTAACTTAATAATTACTATTTAAATTCTCATAAATCAAACCATATAATTTAAGATAATTATTCATGATATATTGATAAGTTTTAATTACCATGAAACTACTTTAATCCTATTGACCTATATCGGCTTATAATGATTACTTGAATCATTATTTCTAATCATTGGTCCTAATTGCAATAATTTACCAAAATCACAAAATTATCCAAAATTCAATTAAATTACATATTGTGGCGCCCCAAACCGAGGCGTCACATCCTTACATCAAGACCATGTTGATTGGTAAATGTGAATTAGGATTGTTGCCCTGATCACGCGGTGGGTTCTTAATTGGATCTCGTCCAAAATTTTTTTGTTTTTCCTATCGTCAATCATCATTCATTATTTTACATCATTCATCATACAAGCGACAATACACTTGTAATAAAATTTTATATTCTATTTCTAGCATTCATCATGTTTTTCTACAATAACATTTATATTTTATACATACATCCATACAAGTATTGGATCACATAGAACTTATAATTCTACGTAAGTTCACACATGCATCAACATACCTTAGATCTTTAATCAACATATCTTATATCTTTAATCATGCTATTACATTCCTTATAGCCCACATGGTTATTATCTCGTACATTTCCTTCATCTACTTAGGTTCTCAACCACCTGATTTTCCCGGTACCTGTCTAAGGTTTGAGAAAACAAATCGTGAGTGATAACTTAGTAAGCAAGCATTTTATCATTAGGACAAGACTTCCTTCAAAACCTTTTTCATAAACATCTTGAACACTTTTTTCCTGAGGATATTTATATGTCCTAAAATATTATCATGGAATCTTTTATTCATGGGGACAATTCTATGTCCTTGAACATTTTCATAAAATATTCATTCTTAAAATCATTTACAAGCTACGTCTGGGCTTGTTAAGGCAAAACATACATGTTTTACCCTCTTTAATTAATTCCCTTTTGTCTTGAATGAATATTTCTAATGTTCCAAGATATTTATATAAAACCATCTTTTGTTAGTGGACGTTTTACGTCCAAAACATTTTTCTCGTAAATTCTTTGGCAAAGAAGGACATTCCATGTCTTAAAACATCATTAACATAAACCTTTTTCGGCAGAGGATATTTTTACATCTAAAAATATTTTTCATCATAAAATCCTTTAACGCAGAGACATTTGATGTCTCAAAACATTTTTGACATAGCTTCTTTTAGCGATGTACATCCATATATCCTAAAACACTTTTCACTTAAATACTTTAACATTGGACATTCTCATGTCCATAAACACTTTTCATTTAGGCTCTTTGAAAATGGACATTCCTATGTTCAAAATCAAGTTTCATATAAATTCTTTTCATAATCCCTATCTTGGAGCTTGTTTATAGCAAACAAGATAAATAAAATATATAAACCATTTTCATAAATGCATTTGCATAAAAATATTTTCTTTCATTTCTGTTATTTACACTTTTGTGTAAAACACTCTATCTTTAGGGTAATCATTTCATAAAAATCTTTTTAGGATAATGTGGCGCCCCAAACCGAGACGTCACATCCTTACCTCAAGATCTATCGATTGGTAAATGTGATTCAGGATTGTTACCCTGAACACGCGGCGGGTTCTTAATTTGATCTCGTCTAAATTTTTTTCTTCTTTTCTTTCATCATATAAGCTCATACTTGTCATCATTCATAATGAACTCATCCATATCATCAT